>SJYC01109219.1:33-63628 GCA_006408675.1 Madoqua kirkii
GGTAGTAAGAGGTCAGAAAAGAGGGTGTGGGGTCTTCCCTGGCCCTCCAGTGGTTAGAACTCCACCTTTCCATTGCAGGGGATAAGTGAGATCCTGCAAACTGCTGGCCTGGCCAAAAAAAGAGAGGGAGCGGTGAAGAGAGAGAAGGTCTTGAAGCATGCAGCAAGGATAAAGACAAATGCCCATGGCATGACCTCACAGATTTGGTTAAGAGCAGCTCTGCCAACTTCACTCTAAACATGCAGTCTGTGATTCATTTAAAGCTGTCTGATTATTTTTGGATTTTTCAAATATCTTATGATTATACAGTGGAGGTGACAGTAGATTCAAGGGATTCGATCTAATAGGCAGACTGCCTGAAGAACTATGGACAGAGGTTTGTAACATTGTAAAGGAGGTGGTGACCAAACCATTTCCAAGAAAAAGATGCAACAAGGCAAAGTGGTTGTCTAAGGAGGCTTTACAAACAGCTGAGAAAAGAAGAGAAGTGAAAGGCAAAGGAGAAAGGGAAAGATATACCCAGCTGAATGCAGAGTTCCAGAGAATAGCAAGGAGAGATAAGAAAACCTTCTTAAGTGAACAATGCAAAGAAATAGAGGGAAAAATAGAATAGTAAAGGACAAAGCTAGTGGAGGTTATGGAATTGCAGCTAAGTTATTTAAAATCCTAAAAGAGGCTGCTGCACTCAATATATCAGCAAATTTGAAAAACTCAGCAGTGGCCACAGGAGTGGAAAAGGTCAGTTTTCAGCCTAATCCCAAAGAAGAGCAATGCCAAAAAATATTCAAACTACCATACAATTGCACTCATTTCACATGCTAGCAAGGCTTCAACAGTATGTTAACCAAAAACTTCCAGATGTACAAGCTGGGTTTTGAAGAGGCAGGAGAACCAGAGATGAAATTGCCAATATCCAGCGGATCATAGAAAAAAGCAAAGGAATTCCAGAAAAGCATCTACTTCTGCTTCATTGACTATGCTGAATACTATAACTGTGTGGATCACAACAAACTGTGGAAAATTCTTAAAGAGGTAGTAATTCCAGACAACCTCACCTGCCTCCTGACAAAACTGTATGCAGGTCAAGAAGCAACAGTTAGAACCAGACATAGAGCCACAAGCTGGTTCAAAATTGGGAAAAGAGTATGTCAGTGCTGTATATTGTCGCCCTGCTTATTTAACTTCTATGCAGAGTACATCATGCGAAGTACTGGGCTGGATGAATCACAAACTGGAATCAAGATTGCCGGGAGAAATATCAACAACCTCAGATGATACTGGAATCAAGATTGCCGGGAGAAATATCAACAACCTCAGATGATACCACTCTGATGGCAGAAAGCGAAGAGGAACTAAAGTGCCTCTTAATGAGGGTGAAAGAGGAGAGTGAAAAATCTGGCTTAAAACTCAACAAAAAAACTATTAAGATCATGGCATCAGGTCCCATCACTTCATGGACAGTAGAAAGGGAAATAGTGGAAACAGGGACAGATTTTATTTTCTTGAGCTCTAAAATCACTGCAGATGGTGACTGCATCCAGGAAATCTAAAAAAAAAAAAAAAACAACTTGCTTCTTGGAATAAAAGCTATGGCCAACCTAGACAGCATAATAAAAATCAGAGACTTCACTTGGCTAACAAAGGTCCATATCATCAAAGCTACGGTTTTTCCAGTATTCATATACAGATGTGAGAGTTGGACCATAAAGGAAGGCTGAGCACCAAAGAACTGATGCTTTCAGACTGTGGTGCTGGAGAAGACTCTTGAGAGTCCCTTTGATAGCAAGGAGTCAAACCAGTCAATCCTAAAAGAAATCAATCCTGAATATTCATTGGAAGGACTGATGCTGAAGCTGAAGCTCCAGTACTTTGACCATGTTATGTGAAGAGCTGAGTTACTAGAAAAGACCCTGATGCTGGGAAAGACTGAAAGCAAAAGGGGAAGGGAGCGGCAGAGGATGAGATGGTTAGAGAGCATCACCACTCAACTCAATAGACCTGAATTTGAGAAAACTCTGGAAGACAGTGGAGTACGGAGGAACTTGGCATGCTATAGTCCATAGGGTCAAAAAGAGTCAGACACAACTTAGCAGTTGAACAACAACATATTCATTTATCATTTACTCAGCCAACACTGAGCAACCACTCTGCCCTGCCTGCCAGGTTACTAGTCTAAGACTCCCATGGGAGGGGAAAATAGAGAGGAGACAAAATAAATAAGATGAATGGTATGTTGTGCTCTGCTGTGCTTAGTCGCTCAGTCTTGTCCGACTCTTTGTTGATGCCATGGACTGTAGCATGCCAGGCTCCTCTGTCCATGGGGATTCTCCAGGCATAGAATACTGGAGTAGTCTGCCCTGCTCTCCTTCAGGGGATCTTCCCAACCCAGGGGTTGAGCACAGGTCTCCCACATTGCAGGTGGATTCTTTACCATCTGAGCCACCAGGTATGTTGGATGGTGGTAAGTGCTGGGGGAAAGTAAGAAAGGATGATGAAAGCGCTTTTGAAAATCAAGACAGAGTGGTCCAGAGGACTGAGTAGAAAGATCAGTCTGACCAAACTGCTAAAGGTGGGGAGGGAGGAAGCCAGTATGATATCTGAGATGATTCCAAGCAGAAGGCCCTGAGGCAAGAACACGTCAGGCAGCTTTGAGGAATTGCAAGTAGCCCAAGTGTATTTGAATCCGAGAGAGAATGAGGAGAAGATTATTGGGTAACATGGTCAGAAAATGAACAGTGCAAGGCAGAACATACAGAACCTCTTGGAGGATGTGGTGAGGATTTTGGCTCTTCCTTTGCATAAACCTGGAGGCCTCAGAGGGTCTGGGGCGAGGAGTAATATTAACAGTATGCCACTGGCAGCACTGTTTTAAGTAGACAAAAGGAAAATAAGACTGGAAATAGTGAAGCCAGTTAGAAAACAATTGGAGTATTTGGGGCAAGAGAGGATGGTGGCAAGGACTCTGAGAAAACCTAGTGTAAATAAAAGCCCAGTGCCTTTCCTAGGACCTGCACTTGTACATGCATTTTTTGTCAGAAATGACTTTCTCCCTCCTAGAGTTTGTTGTTCTTCAGTTGCTAAATCGTGTCTGACTCTGCGACCCCATGGACTGCATGCCAGGCTCTCCACTCCACCATCTCCCAGAGTTTATTTGAATTCATGTGCATTGAGTCTGTGAAGCCACCCAACCATCTCATCCTCTGTCACTCCCTTCTCCTTCTTCCCATATTTCAAGTCTCAGTGCCCCCAACACCATCCCCCGAGTCCCCAGGGAGGACGCTTGTCCCTACAGCACCCTGCCTATGCCTCTCTTGCGGCACTCATCAAGTTGTGTTGCAATTATTGGTTCCTTCTGCCTCCCTTCTACATTAAGAACATGTCCATTTCAATTTGCTTCCCAAGCACTTTTATCAGGGAAATAAAAAGGTAAATACATCGCTATCCCAATTACAATCTAGCACAGGAGCCTGAACAACTGTTCCCGTGCTTACTGTGGAGTTTCACTCATAGCTGTCAAACAAATAAGGGAACAAGAAAACTACCAGAAACCAAGTCCCCAAGGCTGGCCTCCTAATTTGCAGTGCAGTGTTAGGAGCCACAGGGTACGCTCTGGGCTGTTGCTCTGACAGCCTCCCCTGGTTATTTCCCCAGTTCTGGTCCAACAAGACACCTGCACGTATGTGCTACAGAGCTGAGAGCTAAGGGTCTTTCAGTGAGAGAGGGAGACCCTGTGGAAGATTCCAGGCAGTGGTGAGTGCAAGATGATTAAAGGCGGCCGTAGACATATTTATTTTTTCCATAGTACTGGTGGCTGATGCAAAGCTCTCTCCCCAGAGTCTCTTGGTGACATTTGTTACTTGGCTTTTCAATCCTTAAACAGAAATTCTGTCCTTTTCACTGAATTGCTCCTCCTTTGCTAATGTTCTGTCTCCCCCAAGTCCCAGGAAGAGCATTTGACATTTGTTACTGGTACAAGAGCATCATTTGCTGAGTGTGAACAACACAAAAAAAGACTTTTCCCCAAGGTGGGAAATGAATGATTATCTCAGATCTCCTTACCCTTTTTCCTGTCCCTTCAGATACAACAGCGATCCACAGCCATGTTGGGCCCTGGTGGAGAGCTGCCCTAATCAGTTTTTACATTCTAGCTTGGTGGAGATGAGCTGTTATTATAACTAAATGTTTCAGTGGAGGGTGAAGGGTAGTGCCTCATGGAATCATAGGATATGGTGGGGGCATGAAGCTTCAGTGATGACCACTGCATGTAGGATAATGAGATCTCTAAGGATAAGTCTTGTTCCTCCAGTCAGTGTTTCCTGAGAACCTACTGTGCACCAGGCATTGTTGTGGATACTGGAGATGACAAGCAAAAATAAAAATACCTAGTCTCTACTCTCAGAATGCTTACTGCAAGTGGAGGTGTTTAGCATCAATTCATATTCACAGAGATAGGTGTACATCTGCAACTTGATAAGTAATAAGAATAAAGATAGATGATTCTGAGAATTCATAATACAGAGAATTGAATGAGTCAAGGGGGTCAGCAATGTTTTCTGGAGGCTTCTTGGGCTGTAAACTGGAAAATTAGTAACTATAATGATGGATGAGAGGAGGATTCCAGGTAAGGGGAACAGCAGGTATACAGTAGTTGTCTTGGAAGAGGGAACCTGGCAGGTACAGAACAGAAAGAGCAAGAGAAGGTCCCCGAGAAAAACAGGGAGCACAGGGAGGTGGACGTGGGAGGATCACAAGGGGCCTGGCCGCTGTGCTCCCCACCTCACTGCTCTCTACTCCAGGGGGCCCCGCTAAGGAGGTCCTCAGCAAGGGACCCAAGCTCTGAAGAGTAATAGCTCATTCCTTCAGCCTTCCAGCGCTGACCTATGGAGCAGCATTTTGGCATCTAAAAGTAAGGGTAACAGGGGAACAATTTGCATGCTCATCCCTCCTGAGATCACAGGCTGGGAGATGGGTAGAAATAGAAACAGGACCTCACATTACAGGACGTGGTCTCAGCGTGCTGCGTTTCAGTGCCGCATGTGGCGTTGACTCTAGCCGGTGAGCTGTGTAGGGGCCGGGGAGACTGGAAGAGGAGGAGCGACGTTGTCACTGGAAACGGGAACGCCCATTCTGCCCCCGTGATTAGCTCCGCTGTTACTTTCCCATCTCTTTTCTCCCAGCTCCTAGCCCTTCAGTTTCCAGTGCCATTCAGTGTAAATCTTTCTTGGAGGGTTGTTTCTCCTTGTGGTCATACAGTAACAGGCTACTAAACCTGCCTGTGGGCTGAATTATGAGCTGGTCTCTGGAGCCCTGGTCTCTGTTGCCCACGGAATGAATTGTGGTGCTCCATCCGGGCGGCTGGGCTCTTTATTTATTTATTTGTTTGCTTTAGCATATTTTAATCTGATCATTAAATTGCAATCTGCCACCCATCCCCACCCCCGACCGTCTTCCGACAGAACAATTTTTCATAGGTAATGATACCTATAAACTTCAGGAGTGGCTGTCACCAGAGCAAACTGGGAAAGGGAGTGGGGAGAGGTGGCAGAAACACGCAAAACATACCGACCCCCAACCCGCACCGTGAACTGACCTTGGCTGTTCTGCTCAGCGTGATCTGTGCCTGGGGAGCTGGGATGCCCACATTCTCCCGCGCAGTGCCTGTGGCCTTTTCTAGTCCAGTAAACAGGTGTCTCTGCACTCTGTCCTCGAATGCATAAGATCATCACTGCTCTACCTTGTGCCAGGCAGTAAAGGTGTCACCAAACTCGTGTTGATGGTGCTGCAAGGGGAGAGCTCTGCACTGATAAATCAAAGGCAAAGAGAATGCCAGCTGGTGCCCAGGCGCCTGTGTTCCCGAGGTCACCCATCTGATCTAATGCCGCTCTGCACCAGACAGATTGCCACCTGTGGCAGCAGGGCCACTATCCCGGAGAGAGGGACAGTTGTCATGGTTATAATATTGGCAACACCAGCTTGTCCAGCATTTTATAAGATGTGCTGACACAAGCCTTTGGAGCCTGACCTGTGAGCAGGTGTTATGATACCCATTCTGAAATTGAGAGGCAGGAACTGTGGAGTGAATTGCCCAAGGTAGTACTGGCTTCTAGCAGGTTTTCAACAAGTAATTGTTGAGTGAGTGAATGAATGGGTTTGTGCTTCCCTAAAGCAGTCTCAAAGTCACCTCTCGTGGTTTGCTACTGGGACCACATCCAGAGGAAGGTCTGGGACTAAGGTCCTAGGAGCCTGCAGCGCCTACCTGAACCAGACAGGTGAGGAATGACCACAAATGACCCATAAGCAATTCTTCTGCATGCAGGGGGCTCGGTGCTGGAAGGGGCGCCTTGAAGGTATGTTTGTGTGACAGACAGCTGTGCTTCTGATGGGCCAGGCAGAGTTCTAAGGGATACATCCACTTCTTTAAGTGTCTCAACAAATCTAGATAAGTACTATCATAACATCCATTACAAATGAAGAAACCGAAGAAGAGACATTGAACACATTTCCTGGAAGTTTCAAACGACAGAGTGAAGGAGCCAGGTTTAAACTTCAGCCAGCAGTCAGGCTTCGGTGTCTGGACTGTTGAGCACTCTCCCATACATCTTCCTGTTCTTCCAGAATGTGCATGCTCTGCTCTCCAGATCTCATTTCAGAATGCAGGTACCGGTGGCAAGAAAGAAGTGGTTCTGGCCTAGGTGTGTGACTTGAAGCAGGAACAGAAGGTGGTAGTAGGTAACAGCAGATATTTTTCTGGGCTAAAGAACTCACATTTTAAACACTCTCTAGCCCATGGCAAGTCCCTGCACTTTCTATGGCATTAGGAAAGGGACTCGGGGCACAAAGCTACCTCAATTCTTTCAAAAAATTGAAATGTGTAGTCTTATCTAGATATAAAACTCAGGACTTCTAGCCTCTAGTCTAAATACTAGATCATGGTCTTTAAAATGAATATTATTTTCCTTAATCAAAATTTTAAATTTTGTAAAAGCCAAACAAATGTCTCTGTTCATTATTCTGTAACTAGTTTGACAATAGTGATCAACTGGCATCTCAGGGAAGGAGGTGAATTTCCATAATCTGGGGGAAAAGAGATAACTCTAATCACCCACTAGGAACTTCATACGTAAAGATACTCAAGTCTCTTTTCCAAGGTGGGCAACCATGGAAGAGAGTCTGTTGGGACAGCCTCCTTCTATTACCCAGTCCAGTATCCAAGACTCCTTCCTGTTGCCCAGCCATGGAGTCTCACAAAGCATCAGATGCCAGAACACTTTGTGAGGACTCAGGGCTGCAGCAGATCAAACGTGTCCCATTGCGCCCTGCAGTTGTCTTCGAATGACTTTCCCTGTTGATAATCTTACTTAGATTGTGAGCTACCAACAAAGATATAACCTCAGTCCTAACCTCATTCTAGCCAGAACCGTGGATACTAACCCTCACCTGGCTCCACTCATGACACTCAGAATAACTATAATCATAGTTATTAACTTGTAACTGAGAAGTCGTGATTACATCTTGATTATTTTGTCAATATTATTTGTGCCCTTAAGGTTCTCAAATTAAACAAGTGACTATGCTTTGAAAAATCATTCCAAAACAAGTTTGAAGAAATTAATTGAATTTTAAAAGAAGTAACTTGGATGGCATCTGAGTTTCAAAAGAAACTCAAAGAAACACCAAAGAAATCCCTTTGCCCATTTCTCTCATTTCCAAGCTGGACCCCACCTCTTGCCATCCAGTATGTGGGATCTGGTCTCTGATATGGCGACTCCTGATGGTTTTCAACAAGAGAGAAACTTTTATTGAAAATCAGAATTTCTGAGGACTGCTCTAGGGTGACTGGATTAAAGAGAAGGAAGGCAGCACCAGAGAAGGAGTCTAAGTGGAGATTAGGAAATTTATGAGACAGCATGAGACAGACAAAAAGCACATACTTGGCACCTGGAAAGCCCTAGGTTTAAAAGCTTTGTTCTGCTGCTTAAGAACTGGGAGATCATGAGCACATTATTCAACCTCTCCGAGCCTCCTGAGCCTTTCTCTTCATCTGTAAAGCAGGGATCTCAGGGCTGTCAGGATTCATGAGACACTCTTTTTCAAAGGGCACAGCGCATGCGTGACACACAGCCTGTCCTCCATCCGTCAGGTTGCCCCAGTGAGCTTGCCCAACATCCCACATTTGACTTCACATTGGGCGCATACTGGGAGACTGAGCTATGGAGATTCTGTCTCAGGCAGAGAAAAATGTCCTATTGAGGTTAAGAGTGCTTCTAGGTACTGAGGAGAAAGCTACCATTTGTAATTTGAAAATTCACACCCAGGTGCCCGGGGCAAAGGGTGACCCCAGCTCAGGCACATCAAGTGTGTAAGGCTGAGCATTTCATCTTGAATGCTGCCCGAAGGCTGTCTTGTTCCCTGTCTCCACACACCATGCCCATTAGCTCTGAGAGTTCAAGAAACATTTTCAGAGAAGAACCCTAAACAAAGCCCCGGATCAGCCAGATCCTGAGAAGGAAGAGAAGGAGGGGTGGATAAGGCCAGGCTTCAGTCACTGATCACCAACTGCTTCCTATCCCCCATGGATTTCTTGTCAATGATTATTCAATCTCAGGCCTGACCTTTCTATTCTAAATAACACTGCAATATCAGCGTGGCCCAGCCCGCAGCTTTCGCAGGAAATTAACTGTATCTGGCTCTCACAGGAGACCCAAGAAATCCCCTCAGCAACTAAGCCCAGACTGGTTTACAGAAAAAAAGACCCAGCATTATCTTCTTCTTATACACTCCTCCTAATACCCGTCTAAATATCACAGGGCTCCCAGCTGTTTAATTCTAATAAATACTCATCTATTCTCAAAATAGACAAATGTTAGGTCTCAGGTGGGCCCCAAGCATTCTGTGCTAGAGAAAGAAGAGAATATGGAGAGGGAAAAAGAAGAGAGGGCCTCAGAGTCAGCTGCAGATTTTTGCTTGTGTACGACGGCAGCTTAAGAAACTGGCTGAAGCTTTCCTGCTTGGCCAGAGTCAGAGGTGACTTCTGATGGAGGCCACTCTCATAACTAGTGTCCCCATGAAGTTGTCCTTACTTCCCTTGAAGGAGCCAGGTTTCAGAGCAGCTCTTTAGGGCAGAAAGGTCTTTGAGAGTCCTAAGACCAAGTGAGATCATTCTTCTTTCATCCTGACAGCTGGGGGTGCTGGGAGGGACTGTTAAAGTGTGACATGTTCCATGGTTAAGGGTTCAAGCCTTACTGGAAAATCTTCTTATTCTGAACTGATGTTTGGACCTGGGTTTACCGGGTTGCCCCACCCACAGTAACCCCTACGTGGAGTGTAAGAAGGGTGGAGACAGCAAGACCTCTCATGATCACTGTGGCCAAGTAAGTAACATGGTCCACGGGTTGGGAGGGGCAGAGGGAGGGCCACACGGCACTTTGAATTGGAAAATGCCTGGGGACGCCTGGATCTGTGTCACTGGGCATGAAGAAATTCTCTGTCTTGTGTTTCTTTGGCCCTTGAAGAATTCTCAGTGGATGGGAGTTGATGAGAGGCTCGTATGGAAGGTCTGGGCTCGCAAACGGAGGCCCCCGACAGTTGCTGGGGCCGGAATCCCCCTCCCTCATGTGCTGCTCAGTCGGGAGCCGGGTATGGAGCAGGATACAGATAGGCTCCAGGGTGGTGAAACATTTCACCATCACCTGAACACTGCACGTTGCTCATCCATGTCAGTGGCTCTCTGAATGTCTGGGGACACTCGCTGGCAGATGACAAGGGTTCTCTCGGCCTTCGTCAAATAGCCTCTGACAGTTTGAATGTTGGTTCTTGCCTCTGATGTAGATTAACAGTGAGTTTACACTTTAACAGAACCTAAGTATTATCTCAGGGATGCCCTGCCTCAGTCAGCCCCAAACATTTGATTCATCTGCCAAGGTTTATTTAGATGCTATGTGACAGTTGATGAGGTGGTCCATGAGGCCTTGACTCTACTGAAAAATCTGAAGTTTACAATTTTAAATCCATGGTTAAAACCCCATGAGATCCATCTGCCTCCTTCTGCTGTGCTTGCTGGGACCCTGGCAGCAGGCCAGGAAGAGGGGGCTGATTTCTAAGATTTGGCTCCAGGTATCTCTGGCAGGTTTCTAGGAAAGGCATGAGGACCAGAATATGGCTACCTCTGTGGCCATTGGCTCACATGTCCTTGAATCTTGCAGTGACACTCCTGGGCTTTGGTTTCTGTCCCAGTCAGCACTCTCACTCATTTAACAAGCATCTACTAAGCACTTCCTGTGTGCCATTTGTTATTGTTGTTCAGTTGTTCAATCATGTCTGACTCTTTGTGACCCCATGAACTATACAGGGTGCCAGCCTTCCCCCTCCCTCACTGTCTCCCTGAGTTTGCTCAAACTCATGTTAATTGAGTCAGTGATGCTATCCAAGTATCTCAAATTCTGCCTCCCTCTTCTCCTCTTGCCTTCAGTCTTTCCCAGCATCAGGGTCTTTTCCAATAAGTTTTCTCTTTGCATCAGGTGGCCAAAGTATTGGAGTTGCTGCTTCAGCGTGTCCTTCCAATGAATATTCAAGATTGATTTCCTTTAGGATTGACTTCTTTGATCTCTGTGCTATCCAAGGGACTCTCAAGAGTCTTATCCAGCACCACAATTTGGTAGCACATTGATTTTTGGAGCCCCAAGAAAATAATATCTGTCACTGTTTCCACTTTTCCCCATCTGTCTGCCATGAAGTGATGGGACCTAATGTCGTGATCTTAGTTTTTTGAATGTTAAGTTTTAAGCCAGCTTTTTCACTCTCCTCTTTCACCCTCATCAAGAGGCCCTTTAGTTCCTCTTCACTTTCTGCCATTAGAGTGTTATCTTCTGCATATCTGAGGTTGTTGGTATTTCTCCCAGTAATCTCGATTCCAGCTTGTGAGTCATCCATCCTGGCATTTCCCATGATGTACTGTGTATATATGTGCTAAGTATCAGGAATAGATAATCAAATGAAGCATTTGAAAAAAACAAAACAAAACAAAAAAACAGCTTCTCTCTGAGAGCACAGGGTAGAATAGAGGAGAGATATATAAACAAAAATAAGTAAACTATTAGTAAATGTTAGTAATAAGCGCAAAAGAGAAAAGTTAGCAGAGGAAGGAGAGAATGAGTGTTTGGCTAGGGCAGGCAGCAGGAGCAGGTAAGTTTAACTGGGATGGCTGGGGAGGACTCACTGAAAAGGTGACATTTGAAAAAGACCTGAAGGAGATGAGGCAGCAAGCCACGTGGATATCTGGGTCAAAAACAATCCAAGTAGCTACAGCATTTTCAAAGGTCCTGAGGGAGGAGCTTGCCTGATATTTCATGGAACAATGCCCAGGCCAGCCTGCCTGTAGCAGAGAGAGCCAAAGGGACAGAAATAGGTGCAGTAACTAAGGGACCCTGTAGTCCATTGTCAGGACTATACTCTCTACTTGGCCAGACATGAATCTAGAGGATTTAAGCAGAGAAGTTCTTACTTGGAACTCGAGCAATCTAGGTCCTAGTCTCAAATTTGCTAGTAAGCAGCTCTATAACCAAGTCATTTTAGTTATCCTTGACCTAAAATTACTTCGCTTCTAGTGACCTTAGTTTCATCACCTATAAAAGGAAGAGTTTGTATTTCTGAATCTAGCATCTTTTTAGCTCTGACAGTCTGTGATTCTAGCCAGACAAGTTTAAAACCAAATCAATGGAACTATTAGCATTGGAAGAGCACATTTCAACACCTTGCTTGTCCATGGTTCCTCTGGACATATCACTATGAGAGACAAGGAGGGCTTTACTCTCCATTTCCTATCCAATTTAATGTCGTGACCAATCAGAGGTATAGAAAACTCATTTACATCGCTATGGGGGTCTTAAACCCCACATCTACTCCCTTTTCACATATGCTTGACAACCAGATCAAGCTGATTATCTGAAACACTTCAGTTTTATAATGATTGTTCCATTCTATTTAACTATGACATAAGCTGCCCCAGGAAAAGCTTAATGGAAGATAAAAGAGAAGGATTTAAAACAAGTTCTCCATCCCTGGAGAACTGATGATCGTGTCAGGCAAGAGTTGTCTCGTCTAAACTAGACCAAATGTACTCATAGGATCCAGCTAATTGACAGTGCAAAATGGTAAACGGCAGGTGCCTAATGACAATATACATAGTGGGTGCTGCAAAGGTTTAGAGAGCAGGTGCTCTTGGCAGGCAGAGGGCCTGAGGGCACCTCTGAAAGGTGTAGGATGAGAGCCAGGTCTTGGAAGCCAGGTAGATTTTGATGGGTGAATATTATTGCCTCTAATTTATTGGCTCAATAAAGCAGGCATTACATGGTGGGTAAATAAATGTAAAGCAGGTTGGCAGTTTAATATTGTGCTCACAGGCCCAGGCAGTGGGTGATTTGGGTTTTCATGAACTGATTAAAAACATATTCCTACAGATTTCATGACATCTCTTTTTGGACATTCTAGTGAGCCTGCCCCATCATAGCTACATAGGATGGATCTTGGGGGAAGGTACGGTCTAGACATAAGCCATTTTCAGAATCTTCTGGGACTCTCAAGATGTCTGCTGTTTTGCTAAATTTCCATCCCCTGGAATCCTTGGTAAATCTGTGAGCACAGCGTTTACCCAAAGAATGGTGAAGGAGGCTGATAGAGTCCCCAAAGCACAGAACCAGAGGGCGCCTCCTTCCAGGAAGAAAGGACCACTCTTTCCTGTTGCTCTTCTGTACATCATTCTCTATCACAGCACAGATAAGGACTCTTGTACACTTGTTTGTTTAAAAGAACACACCAAACTCAAAGTTTCCCTGTACAAAGCTAGACATAATACCTTCCTCATCTCTGTGTCTCCAGTACCAAGACTAGTAGCACACAGTGGATGTCCACGTTTAAAAGCAATAGTACATCAACTCAGTTTATCTTCATCTTTTCAGGGTAGTTTTTTGGGTTCCACAAAAGATTTGAAAAGGTCATGAACCCTGTGCTGCTGCTGCTAAGTCGCTTCAGTCGTGTCCGACTCTGTGTGACCCCATAGACGGCAGCCCACCAGGCTCCCTCGTCCCTGAGATTCTCCAGGCAAGAACTCTGGAGTGGGTTTCCATTTCCTTTTCCAATGCAGGAAAGTGAAAATTGAAAATGAAGTCACTCAGTCGTGTCCAACCCTCAGCGACCCCATGGACTACCCTACCAAGCTCCTCGTCCATGAGAGTTTCCAGGCAAGAGTACTAGAGTGGGGTGCCATTGCCTTCTTTGCATGAACCCTCTACCCAGAGAAAAATGAACTTCTGCACACACTTACAGGATTTTGCAAACAATTTCTGGGGGCACGTGGGCTGCAAGTTGAGCCCTGTTCCAGGGGATGTATTAATCACTTAATAATATCCTTTGCAAGTGATTCTGAAGCCTCAGCTTGAATGCTTCCAGGGATGGGGAACTCAATCCCTCCCTGTTTACGACAGCATTGATAGAGAGATTCCCTGTGGCTCTGATGGTAAAGTGTCTGCCTGCAATGCAGGAGACCCAGATTCGATCCCTGGGTCGGGAAGATCCCCTGGCGAAGGAAATGGCAACCCACTCCAGTACTCTTGCCTGCAAAACTCCATGGACTGTTGCCTGAGGAGCCTGGTAGGCGACAGTCCATGGAGTGTCCGACTGAGCGACTTCACTTTTCTTTATTTTGCACATCAGTCTTCCTTTCTGTAATGCCACCCTCATCCTAACTTTTCCCTGAGCAACATTAAACAGGCAAAGAGTTAGGCATTTGTATTACTGAGCTCTAATTCATCATCAAGCACATAACTGCTTTCTCATGTTTGTAAACATTTATCCGAAGCCTCCCTGGTATTCCCTGGCCTCCGCTGTTCTTTGCTTTGACTGAGTTTGTGCCTCCTCACTCTCCTGATTCTGTGTCTTTGGAAAAAGCCCAGCTTATCACCACCC
Organism: Madoqua kirkii; assembly: GCA_006408675.1. Taxonomy (NCBI): domain Eukaryota; kingdom Metazoa; phylum Chordata; class Mammalia; order Artiodactyla; family Bovidae; genus Madoqua; species Madoqua kirkii. The sequence goes on from SJYC01109219.1 coordinate 13,993, forward strand.
CTATTAAAGTATAGTACCCAAGTGTGGTCATGGAGACAGGCATTATTTCTCCCTTTGTTCCAGACAATGAGCCTTTACACTGCTTAAGACTGCCTTTGCTTTTTGGCAGCCACTCCACCTGATTGACCCATTAATGAGCAAAGAGTCATGCAATGCCCCCAAGTCTTTTCCAGGTGTGCTGTTGATAAGCCCTATCTCCCCACTGGGCACGTGTGCAGCTTGCTGTTCAGACCTAATTGCAGTACCTTTACATTTATCTTTGTTAAATGCCATCCTATTAGATTTGGTCCTTGAGTCCAGCCTGCTGAGACCTTTTTGGATCCTGATTTTGTCATCCAACATATTCTCATTACTCTCAGACGATGTATTCGACGTGCAGCAGTTACCATTTTGGGAGCCTGTCCTGCCAGGTACTATGCTTTACACAGCACACTGTTTCATTCTCCCTTCACCAACTCTGCTGAGTATGTGCTGTCACCATTTTATTTTATTATTTTATTGTTTATATTTATTTATTAATTTGTACCAGGTCTTGGTTACAGCACGGGGAATCTTTAGTTGTGGCATGTGGAATCTAGTTCCTTGACCAGGGATCAAATCCAGCCCTCCTGCATTGGGAATGCAGAGTGTTAGCCACTGGAGCACCAGGGAAGTCCCTATCCCCATTTTATACTTAAGCACACTGTGACTCAGAAAGATTAAGTAACTTGTCCAAGGATACACAGCCAGTATGTAGGAGAGTCAGGATTTAAACCCAGCTCTGTCTGACTCTAAAGGCCACATACACAGCCACCCTCCCTTGCTACTTTCATTCAAGTCATTAATATTTTGCACAGGACAGGCCAGGCCCAGAGCCTTGTAGAAAAAATACTGGAGACACATTTTGGCTGAGGGTTGATTCATGTATAGTCATTATTCCTTCCCAGGAATTGGGATGTGCCTTCCCACAGTACCCACTCTATCCTGAGGAATACCAAGACAGATTCTGTACACTGTCCGAAGGAGCAGTGCTTCTGCTTCTAGCACACGAGGAAACGTGCTGGCCCATGAGTCCCCTTTCCAAACAGTGAATGGCATGCATGTGTGGAGACTTAAGTCCCAAATTCCTTTACTACTTGCTCTGAAATGGTCGTTTAAATAACTAAGTCTAGAATATTGCTGAGTCTTTATCATTGGCATTTGGGGGGTATACCTTCTTTCAGTAGGCCTTTAAGAGCTTCAGGAAAATCTCTCTCAAATATCCTACATGACCTTCCTAATTGATTACAGATCAAATCTTCCATGAGTTTATGTAAAGCTTTGTTGAATCTGTGTTTAAGTCTTAGCCAGGATGACCTCTCAAATTACAGACTTCTGTTTACACATGTGATTCTCAGGGCCGGTGCCCAATGACAACTGTACATTTAGGCCTTACAATGACAACTTTTTATTATAATCATTGCATAAATAGATTCTTGTTGGCTTTTACTTTTAAAAACCCCAATTAAGTCACATAACAGTTTCTTTTGGGGCAGACACCTTTGACCGGAGATCACTGAAGAATCCAGAGAAAAGGTGGAGACCAAGCTTCTTTCAAAAATAGTTTACAGAACAACAGTTTTTAAAATAAATAGGGACATGAAGAGAACAGGCACACACTTTGTGTTTTGATTCTTGGCTTGAAAATCAAACCTCCACAGGTGAAAAGTCTGAGCATCTGGGAGTTGCATCTCCCAGAATTCTAAAGTATGCCCTGTTCAAGGAGTTGTTTCCTTTTGGGGTGGTTCATTTAAATTTTTCTCAGGGACCATCAGACTCAGGTATTAGATCTTCTAAGAATGCAGTTCTGTTTTCCCTATCTATCAGTGAGATCTCTCTGTTTTCTCTGTGCTCTGAGATCTTCTGTCTTGACCAATATTTTATGTATGTATAAGAATTAGATCACCTATGATATTTAATTATGTTTTTTCATGTTTTATGTGTAATTTTCACACTCATCAATCCACACTCATAATCATCTTTCTATTGTACATTCTAACAGAGTTGGAATCATTATAGGTTATTGTAGATAGGAAAATAGAAAGACTCTTGAGTTTGCTCCTTAAAATCTTTCTCCAGCACAAAACCTCTTGCATAAAGGCTAAAGGCACAGAATTTATATTAATATCAAACTCCATTCCACACAAATTCATAGGTGGAAAGATGGAATAAATGGAAAGACCTTTGAAAGAACCAAAGCCAACCATCCCAATAGAGTGGTAAAAATTTTACAGTCCAGAGACATTTGCCTAAATGACATGCTTATTGTCAGAGTATGAACTCTAGGTTCATACTGGCTGGCTGGGTTCTCTGGGAAGCAGACACTGAGGTGAAGCAAGGACTGAAAAATGTTTATTGGAGAGTTACATCTGTGACGGAAAAGGGGAAGGAAGCGTGACTGGGTAGAGAAGCCTTCAAATAGTGAGGTAACCTGTAAAAGAGGAGCTCTGAAACAAAGCCTGTTTGAGGTGAGTCTTGGCTGACACATGGACCGTGGCCATGCTTAGTCCCTGCCTGAAGTGGACACTGAAGATGCTAGCAGCCAGAGAGGCCAGCTAGCACGCTCCACCCGGCCAGGCGACGCGCCCTTTCTTGACAGAGATGCAGTGGTGGGTTTCCATGTCTGCACACACCTGGGGTTCACTCGTGTAGCCTCCATACAAGTTCTAGAGAGACACGGCTTCAGTTACTGATTTATAATGTTGTTTAGTCACTTAGTTGTGTCCGACTATTTGTGTCTGACTCCAGGTACTGTAGCCCGCCAGGCTGTTCTGCCTATGGGATTTTCCAGGCAAGGATACTGGAGTGGGTTGCCATTTCCTACTCCAGAGGATCTCCAGAGGATTTTTAATAGTAATGCTTATTTTATTCATTGTAAAGAAAGAGTATTATCGCAGTAGATACATTATAAATGCCAAGGGAAAAAAGTATATATATGTATACCAAATGGTCTTTCATTAAAATATTTCACAACTGGTACTTGGGCATGCTGTTGGAAACGGCTTAAGGTGTCTCCAAAGTGGAGGTCAGTGAACTCCAGACAACCCCTTGAATTTTCCTTTAGTGAGTAGTTAGATGAAGTAATAAATAAATTATTATTAAACACTTGCAAATCCAGTGTTATGTAAATGCTAAATAATCATAATAATAGAGTAGTATGCTGATCTTGATAAACGGGTCAGCTACCATGTCATTTAAAATGGATGGCACAGCAAAGTCTGTGAAGATGAATGACGTCCTCCTTCACAGAGCTCAACACCAGCGCGGTCTCTTCTGCTGGGCGGCTCTGGCCTCCACGTGCCCACTGTACTTGCCCCGCCCTTGTCTCTGCAGGACAATTAGACGAGGAAAGGGATGCTGGCTGGCTCTAAGGCGATCAGAAAAAGGCTCCAGTGTAAGGATATTGAAAGCCTACGGAGGTGAGTGCTTAGGTATTTGCGTTTCTGAGAAGTCGAGACTAATCTGTAAGGCAGGTGGGGGAAGAGAACCAACTGAGTGCCTCGGGTCCCGCACACTGTGTTCAGGGCTCTGCATTTATTATTTCATTATCCTCCAGGCCAGCACATTAAGGTAACAGAGCAGTGGAATAAAGCAGAAGGTATGACTATTTTCTGTAGAGATGCAGAAAGCCTGACCCCAGTGGTGCAGTGGTTTTCTTCATTTAACTGTATGATTTTCAGGGTACAAAAGTAGCTTGTATTTTTTAAACACTTTTCCTGAGCATAATTGACATTCAATAAACTGAACATATTTGAAATACACGATTTGGTTAGTTTTAACATATATATGCACCATCACCATCACCACAATCAAGATATTAAACATACCCATCAGCCTCAAAAGTTTTCTTTTTGATTCATCCTTTCCACCACTCCTCACCTAATACCCTCCCCAAGCAACACTGGTCTGCTCTTGGTCACACTAATTAGCTTGCATTTCTAGAGTTTTATATAAATGGAACCAGGTAATATATACTTTTTGTTGGTCTGGCTTCTTTCACTCAGCATAGTTATTTTGTGACTCATCCAAGTATTTTCTTTTCCTTTGTTTTACTTACAGAGATGTAAGGCCTTTGAATAAATGGTATGTATTTTGTTTAATTTTAGCTTTGGACACAGTACAGAGTTAATATTCTAGTTCCGTCTCTTACTATCTGTGTGTCAAGTGGAAAGCTTCTTAACCTCTCTAAGGCTTAATTTCCTCATCTGTGAAACAGGTATAATAAAAGCTGCATTATAGAGTTGATGTGCAGTGCACACGTTAGATGAGATAACATAGGTAAGCTGAATAGCACAGAATCTGTCAGTGGTAAACAACTAGTTTTGCAATTAAAAATTTAAATGATAAAACCTTTTTTTTTTTTCATCAAAATCCCCTTTGATGTCCTTCTTTTCTCACTATCAAGTAATATAATAATAGCTGTCTTATATTGTGCCAAATGAATTAGTAAATGCAACTCGTGAATTAGTTCTTTTAATTTCCACGAGAAGCCTAGGAAGTATGTGGAGACATTATTATCCCCCAGTTAGAGATGAGGAAGGTGAACTAGAGGGATCTGGTCATTTGTCCTTCGCACAGACAGTAGGTGGTGGATCAGAATTTGAACTGAGGCTGTCTGGCTCAAGACCCTCCCTTGATTGGGCTGCCTTTCCATATGCAGTAATGTCATCCACTGACACAAGGGCTCCTGCGTCAGGAAAAAAATAGGTATGAAATCCATATCAGGAACTAAGTGAAAATTAGAGAAATAACTAAAAAAATTGTCGTTGAGACAGCAGTTATTAAGAAATTCCAAATACTTCCAATGTATTACAGGCATATACTTGTAATTAGACATTATGAAGAATATTCCACACCTGATTCTGTATTTAACTGTAAGTCGAAGACAGTGAATCTGTAAAGAAGTAATGAAGGCAGCTAGAGTAGATTCTGCCTTTCCTGCAAACACTGGAGAAACTGCTGAGTGTTCTAAGTCTGAGCTGTAAATTTTAGAGTAAACCCAGAAGGTAGGCCTGTCAATGAGCTTGTACAGTCCCAGCTAAGGAGGCTGTACCCACACCAAGTTTAGGGACTGACTGAGAGTCCATTGGAATAGATATTGTCGTAGAACAGAGAAACTCAACTACATTTTCAGTTATCTTAAATACAGTAATTGATTTTCACTGAAGATTTGGAAATTTGGTGGAACAGAGTAAGGGAGATTTTAATTCAGTTCAGATCAACAAATATTGGTTATTTGCCCGATATGCGCAGAATCTCTGCCTTTAAGAAATTTGTTTGAAGTAGAGGATGGAAGATGAAAACTACAAATAAAATAATTTCAGTGGCAAAAAAGACTTCAATGGGAAAGACATTTGGGAGGCAAAATCGATAAACTCGTTTCCATCAAGAAGACCGCATGAAGGAAGGGTTGGGTTTCTGGTTTGGAAACTGTGAGCCACTCAACAAAAACATAAAATTAAGACAAAACAGACTTTGCAAACTAGGTGATGAGGGCAATTTTGAGAATCTTAGATATGAGATGCAATAGGTGATTCAGGTAGAAACCCTTAACAGGCAGTTGTGTTTCTGGATACTAAGCTCAGGGGTGAGGTCAGGGTTGAAGTAATGGCTTGTGAGGTTTCACCCTATGGGATGCAGTAGAACCATGGGAATGGATGAGAAATCCCAGGGGAGGGTATGGAGTGAGAGAAAATGGTCAACACAGTTTTGGGGATGGTTAAAAATAGATTTGACCAGATACCAGACTTATGGACACAATGGGAGAAGGAAAGGGTAGGACGAATTAGAGAGCAGCATTGAAACATAGTTTTACCAGTATAAAACTAGATAGCCAATGGAAATTTCCCATGACTCAGGGAGCTCAAACCCAATGCTCTCTGACAACCTAGAAGGATGGGGTAGGAGGGAGATGGGAGGGAAGTTCAAGAACAAGAGGACATAGGTATACCTATGGCTGATTCATGTTAACATATGGCGGAGACCAGAATGATACTGTAAGGCAGTTATTCTCCAATTTAAAATAAATGAATTTTTTTTTAAATTATGAGAATGAACAATACTATCCTATAGATCTTTCCTATTCCAAATTTTTTTCAAATCCACTCATTTCAAGCAAGATGCTTTATATTCTGTGTGAGTAGATGCAAATTATAGTTCAATGTATTCAATTCAGTGTATCTCGTTGAAATGCAACACTTCAAAGGAAAAAAGACCCCAAAGCAAACACAGAAGCCTGCTTTGGGTGTGGTCCTTCACCTACTAGTGAAGGCAGGTCGCACTGCAAGATCTTGGGGTGAGGGATGGTGGGCAGAGTGGCAGGTGGTGTAGAATAGCTCTTCTGCGAATACAGATCTGACATCAACAGCGTTGTCTTCTGAACCCATTTTCTCCTGTCAAGATAGGAGGAAGTTGTCAAGGGTGGAGATTAAGATACTAAACTGAAAAGTCAGCTTACATTTTATGATGTTTAGTGGTGAGCTGACCTCTGCATACCGTGAACTATGCCTACCCATCTCCTCATACTTCTCTTTCTCTTTCATTCAGGTGACAAGTGCTAGGGCCACAGAGAGGAACTGTATTTGGGTCTTGTCCTGGAGGCATAGACTACACTCATGGTAGTGTGCTAATTAACAAAATGTTTCCCACTGGCATAGTTCTTCATATGTGATAAGAAATCTCATCTTCATTATAGTGCTGCAGTTCTACAGCAGATCTATGAAGGAGTAGAATAATGGTTATTATTCATATTATATATGTGATATTTTAATATATATGATGCATGTTGTTTAGTTGCTAAATCGTATCCACTTTTTGAGGCCCCATGGACTGTAACCTGCCAGGCTCCTTGCTCAATGGGATTTTCTAGGCAAGAATACTGGAGTGGGTTGCCATTTCCTTCTCCAGAGATATGTGATGCATATGTCCTGCATATTATTATTATGCATGAATAGCTGAGACACAGAGGTAAAGCGACTTGGGGAAGGTCAGTCAGTGGCTAAGATCCAAATCTTCTGGCCAAGTGTTCTTCCTGCTAAGGGGAATGTTTTTTCCTGGCTCTCTCATCCTGGGCACCTTGCCTTTGCAATTTCCAAGTTGTCTTTTTTATCTTTCAGTTTACAAATTTGACAGGCCCTTAGGGAATACTGACTCAAGAATAACTTGCTTTTGCTGAAGTACTAAATCCCACAGGTGTAAGACAGACTTTGGAAGGGTTACTCTCCCTCTCACTGCCCCGTCAAAATCCCCACTGTTTGTCTGGAGGGAAGTATGCTTATCAGTTCTGGACATACCAGGGAGCAGCTAGCAAAACCAAATTAGCTCAAACTGGCTGCCATTCAGGTCAGCTAATTAAATTAGCTATTGTTGCATTACTGATAAGGACAGTTTGGAAAAGGAAAAAAGCTACTCATCCCAGCAGCCATAAGGCCAATGCCAAGAAAATGTGTTAATGGGAACATTCTGAAAGGAAACCCCTCTGACTAGCAGCGGTACCTAGGGTCTTTGGTGGACTGTTCTCTTAGCCATCTGCTCTGAGTTCAGTGCTCCCAGCCCTCTCTGGCTCTGATCCTGGTGGGCACTGCCACTCTCAAGCTTTCTGGTACCCAGCCTCAGCCAAGGCAACCCTTTTTTTTTTTTTCTTACAATGGGTTCATCCTCCTGGGAGTCTGGAGAGAAATGGAAATTTTTCTGGAAGAAAAGAGTTCACTTTCGTGTGCTAAAATCTAATCTTGCCATAGCTTAAAAGCCAGTTGATATTTGCAAGAGAAAGAAAGAAAGGAAAAGAGGGGAAAGGGGGAAGGAATAAAAGAAGGAAGAGAAGAAGGAAGGAGGGAAGGAAGGGGGAGGAAGGAAATAGCTAGGAAGGTCCCGAAAGACTACAGTTTTTATTTCCCCGCATCTACCCCTTTAGCAGCAGCACTTCAATGAGACTTCTCCCCATATCGCACCCCTGCCCCCACCATCAGCTTCTACCCTCGTCAGCTCACCCACCGAGGTGTCCTGGCCCCGTCTTTTTCTCAGACTAATTACCCAGGCTTCCTTAAGTTCTGTGAGCCAACTGATATCCTTCTAGTACCTTCCTTTTCTGCTTAAATTAACCAATCTATTTCATGTAATCCAAATCATATAAAGATTGTTCAGTCCAAAGCTTTCCTTAATTGATTTTAAGGAAGAGAGAGATAAGGAAGAGAGATAGTAAGTGATCTTCTAAGAATCAATAGATGACAATTAGAACAGGCCTAGAATCCAGGCCTCCAACTCCATGAGAATACACCTGAATACAGAGCCTGCCATGCCCCTCCTGAGACAGTGAGGCAACTCCCAGAACTGCTTGAGAATCTATGAGGAGGGCCTGGAAAATTTTCAATGTTACCCTTACCTCATGACTCCCTCTTCTCTGTGTGTGTTTGTGGATCTGTGTGCACACATGTGCCAAATTTTTAAATTGAAGTAAAATTTGCGTATCATACAATTAACTATTAAAAGTGTACAATGCAGTGGTATTTAGTATATTCAACAATGTTGTACAATAAGCATCTCTCATGAGTTTCAAAGCATTTTCATCACCCTATAAAAACAATATATGCCCATTAAGTAATCACTTCCCATTCCTTCCACTTTCATCGCCTGTTAACCTCTAGGTTATATATCATATAAAAAGAATCATATGATAGGTGAGATTTTATATCTGGCTTCTTTCACTCAGCATAATGTTTTCAGTGTTCATCTATGTCATAGCAAGTTATCAGCCCCTGGTTCCTTTTCACGGCTGAATAATATTCCATTGTGCGGCCACGTCATGTTTTACGTATCTATCATCTGTTGATGAGAATTTGGGTTGTTTCCACCTGTTGGTTACTATGAACATTCACGTGTGAATAAGTTTCTGAGGGAATGTACATTTATTTCTCTTGAAAACATACTGAGAATGGAATTGCTGAGTCATCCTATAATTCTATACTTAACTTTTGGAGAAACTACCCAATTGTTTTCCACAGCACGTTGCTCCCAGAAGTTTTTTTCTGACTGCACCTTTCATAGAAAATGAGAGAAATATTTATAACTGTAACAGGAACAACTAAAGAGAGAATGCCCTTCTTGGATAAAAAAATAAGTGTGAATTTTGAGGTGTCAGCATTATGAGTGGGTGTGAAGATCTAAGAGGAAGGGTGGTAATGGTCTTCATCATACAGGGAGATGAATTTGGAGTGCTCAACATAACAGAAAGGAAAAAGGGAGGAAAGGCAGAAAGAGGAAGAGGAAAAGGGAAGCCAGAAAAGTGGCAGAAATCTGAGTACTGGGTGATGGATGATATGATTCCTCCCAGCCTTGGCTGTCCAGAATTATTCCATAAAACTGAGCATACTCTCTCTCTCTCTCTCTCTCTCTCTCTCTCTCTCTCTATATATATATATATATATATATATATACACATATGCATATAGATATAATGTTATATAATGTATGTAAGAACATATATATATATGCTGCTAAGTCTCTTCAGTTGTGTCCAGCTCTGTGAGACCCCATAGACAGCAGCCCACCAGGCTCCCCTGTCCCTGGGATTCTCCAGGCAAGAACACTGGAGTGGGTTGCCATTTCTTTCTCCAATGCATGAAAGTGAAAAGTGAAAGTGAAGTCGCTCAGTTGTGTCCGACTCTTTGCGACCCCGTGGACTACAGCTTACCAGGCTCCTCTGTCCATGGGATTTTCCAGGCAAGAGTACAGGAGTGGGGTGCCATTGCCTTCTCCGATATATATATCCTACATATAGGTCATGATAATGTTGTGAGTTGACAATTCTGAAAAGGGTTTAAATTTTACATTGAACATAACATGGTATAAGACAGAAGCAAAGTTCAAAGAGTTCCTAAGAGGTTGAAGGCACAGACACAAATAGTCTCACCTCCTCTATGCCAGACCTCACTACTGCCACCTTAAATTAGCAGAAATCTGGGGGAGGCCATGGCCGTATTCAGGCTATGAAATTCCCTTAGATGGCAAGAGGCAGGGAGGACTCCTTTTTCTTTTAATCTGATAGATTTTGTTTCAGATTTTTAAGTCATGAGATAATATCCTCCTTTAAGAAAAGAAGTGAAATAGAAACCTAGTTTTGAGACTGTCTATGTGCCAGATTCTTAAATGTGCAATGTCTGTCTCACTATAAAACATGAGAACTTCATTGTTATTTTCAGTCGCTCATTTGTGTCTGACTCTTTGCAACCCCATGGACTGCAGCATGCCAGACTTCCGTAACCTTCACCATCTTCTTCTGTAGCTTGCTCAAACTCATGTCCATTGAGTCGGTGATGCCATTCAACCATCTCATCCTCTGTCATCCCCTTCTCCTCTTGCCTTCAATCTTTCCCAGCATCAGGGTCTTTTCAGATGAGTCAGTTCTTCACATCAGGTGGCCAAAGGATTGGAGCTTCAGCTTTAGCATCAGTCCTTCCAATGAATATTCAGGACTGATCTCCTTTAAGATGAACCGGTTTGATCTCCTTGCTGTCCAAGGGATTTCAAGAGTCTTCTCCAGCACCACAGTTTGAAAGCATCAGTTCTTCAGTGTTCAACCATCTTTATTGTCCAACCCTTACATCCATACATGACTACTGGAAAAACCACAGCTTTGACTAGACAGACCTTTGTCGACAAAGTAATGTCTGTTCTTTTTAATACACTGTCTAGGTTTGTCACAACTTCTTCCAAGGAGCAAGCATCTTTTAATTTCATGGCTGCAGGCACCATCTGCAGTAATTTTTGAGCCCAAGAAAGTAAAGTCTCTCACTGTTCCCATTGTTTGCCCATCTATTAGCCATGAAGTGATGGGATTGGATGTCTTGATCTTCATTATTTGAATGTTGAGTTTTAAGCCAGCTTCTTCATTCTCTTTCACTTTCATCAAGAGGATCTTTAGTTCCTCTTCACTTTGTGCCATAGGGGAAGTGTTATCTGCATATCTGAGCAAGTTTATTCTTAAGCCCTTAGTACCAATGGATAGAGTACTTTGTGCTCAACTAGTAAATATTATAATTGAGGAAAGCAGTAATATCAAGGAGAGGAACCACTATACCATAGGGCAGTCTGTAATTATAGTTAGAAAAATATGATGTAAGCTGTGCTCCACTGTGATACCATATGTACTTACTTTCAACTTGAAGTATTTTCTCTAAGCCGCAGTTTCTTCATTTTCAGACAGGAAAGTTTAACTCTTTTCTCCATTAAACTCCAACATTCTAAGCTACTTAGGGAATTATAAAAGCCAGTGAAATAAATGAGAAATTATTAAAGTTAGTTAATTGGGCATAATTTGCTGAAATAATTGAAAGAAAAATCTCCCAAGCCTTTAAGATCAAAATACAAGAAAAAGCTTTGCTATAGAAGGTATTCCAAGTGACTTTAGTCCAAAAAGTCAAACTCTACGTCACTGCTCATTTTGAGGGGTCCTAGTGGAAATTGAGGCCAGTGCTATTTGGGTATAGAGTGATAATTCCATAAGAACCAGTTCCACCTACAGGATGTCACTGAGAACATATTAGTGCTTCTGATTCAGAAGTCTGTCTTCCAAAAGTGTCAATTCAATAATCTGTACTAATGGGACTTTGATGGAAAGAAGTAACCTAGTCCTGGGCAAATGGGTACTTTCGCAGCATCCAGTGAAGTGAATATAATTATTGGTTTATATCTTCCTTTTATATTATAAAATAGCAATAATATAATATCATTACAAAATATGTAAAACTGGGGACATTTCTTCATAATCCTATCACCTAACACAACAACAGTACTGATTTTCCTTATTTTCTTTAGCGTTTGTTCCTGTGTATGTGTATGATGAATGTTTTGACAATTTATTGATAGATTGATCTATTTTTAAAAGCTTTTCAAGCTGAACTTGGCTAGTGTGTAGAAGTATGATTCTTTCTCTAACTTTGTTGTAGCTTCTCTTTCTTTCCCCTTGAGCCCACAGTCTCAAAATGACACCCTGTCCCCATTCTGCAGTGATTGAGAGTGAAGCATCATGTCTATGGGGACTTCTCAATGATCCAGAGGAAAGAACAAGTTAATATTATGAGCTTCCCTGTGGCTCAGTGGTAAAGAAATTGCCTGCCAATGCAGGAGACCTGAGTTTGATCCCTGGGTTTGGAAGATCCCCTGGAGAAGGAAATGGCAACCCACTCTAGTATACTTGCTTGGGAAATCTCATGGACAGAGGAGCCTGGTGGGCTACAGTCTATGGGGTCACAAGAGTCATTATTAACTTTTGAAAAAAATTATTTTTTCTCTAAAAAATCTGTCTTAAGGCTGGGTTCTATGTACAATCACTAAAAGAAAGGACAGTTCTATAATGATTTCTTTCAAACTTTATTGACCCTTCATAATAGGGTCAGGAGAAACCATCTTTTATCAATCCTTTTTAAATGGAGCCATAAAGATGAGGTGCGAAGGAAGACCACTGGGATCAAGTTAAAAGCCTGTCCATACAATTCTTGGGTTAGTAATTTATTATCTTAAGCAAGTCATTTAATAGTATTGGGATTAGTTGCTTCATCTGTAAATTAAGGGGAATTTACAGGGTTCTTATGAGGACTGAACAAGCTAATGTAGGGAGAAAGGCAACACAAATGATTTACTTTTTCTTTCTTGAAAGAAAGGAATTACAGATGAGTTACTCCATTGAACTGTTCCTAATATTTATCACAGAGAATTTTTATTCACATTACATGAATGAAAAAGTAACTTCAATTTTGGATGGCTGATGAGCCATTTCCTGTATCATCTAGGTCCAGGCCTTTTTCTTCTCCTCCCATTTTCAGCTGGTTAGCTGCTTATTGAGTTCTTGCCAGAGGGTGGACAAAAGAAATAAAAACTGAAATCGGTCAATTTGACTCTTTGATAGCGGTCCTGATGCAAGATGTGTGGGTAGAGGGTATTAAAGTTGTGAGTTAAACTGGAATTCTGCTTCTTACCAGGATATTTCAAGAACCTACTGATGGTTTGGATGACCTGCCGATGACAGCTACTTCTCTTCTCTTGACTGAAGACATGTCTTCCTCTAACTGGACAGTGGTCTGTCTTCCAGAATGACACATACTGACTTTTGAAGAAGTAAGAGGATACCTCCTGGCCAGTCACGTCAGTGAAACAACTGTGGTGAGCACTGGGCTGGCACATGTTGCAGCCAGATGGCTGTTGCAACAACAGAGTCCCAAAGCAATCATCACTCTTCCTTCTCTCCCCCACTAACCCAGCCATCAAATCATCACTAGGAAGCATTCACTATGCACCGCCATATAATAGAAAATATGGTGAGCGCGTACATATAGAAGACAACCTCTCAACCCTCAATAAAACTGTAATGCATTAAGAAAGCAAGAGCTGTGCGTGTAGAAATAAAACTAATTATGTAGGGGAGAAGGAAGAAGGGGAGAAGATAAGGAACACATGAGATCATCCCCTCTATCCCAGGCAGTCTGCAAGGTGCTCTGCGCATTTTATCTGATCCTTACCACATCCCTGGGACACAGTTCTATCCTTGTTCCATGGATGATGATGATACTGAAAGGTCAGAGGTGTTTAATAACTTACCCAAGATCACAGAGTGAGAAAAGTGTGGGACCTGCTTTCAAGTTTAGAAGGCTCTAACTTTATAGTCTGTGCTCTGTTACTCACTGCCACTGAAGGAGTCAGAGTTGGAGACATCATTTATGTCATCAAGCCAAGACTCTTTAAAATATCTCTCATTAAACATGTTGCTAACGCTTTACAAGTCTGTTCATTGGTTTGGGAAAGATTTCTAGCTAGAGAATAAATGTCTGGATTCTGGAGGCAGGGATGGTGTGGCAGAAACGACAGCCCTCTGGTTTCAACTCCGCCATCATCTGCAAGTGTGGTCAGTCACCTCCATATAAGGTGTTCTGCTCCAAGAGCACATTTATAAGTCCAATTTGTTGAGCCCTACAAAGTTAGCTTAGGTACCCAACTAATACAGTTGGCTATATAGTACTATACTGTAATAGGTGTATAAAACTTTCCACACAAATAATACATGAAAAACAAACACAAAAAATAAAGAAAACATTTACAATCTTACAGTACAGTACCTTGAACAGTAGTGCAACAGTAGAGTACAACAGCTGGCATCTAGGGGCTGGCATTGAGTGAAAGGAAAGAAGAGTTACTGACTGGAGAAGGGAGAGAGCGTGGGAGGTGGTAGAAGGGTCATCAACAGTAGAAGATGGGGGGCGAGCTGCAATGGCACTCACGCCTGACGTTCATGTACCAGTCTATGTTCAGGTCCTGCACCTTCGAAACTTAACAGCGCCTCTGCAGATAGAGCTAACTTACATGACTGGATGTGCGAACACATGTTTGCAACTTTGAAAGCTCACACTTTAAAGCTTTCACGTGCAGGGCACTTACTGTGTTCATCTGGGCAAGTTCCTTCCCTCTTGTAGGCTTTGGTAATGTAGAGCATTTCACTTACACTCCATCACTGGACAGTTACATTATGTACCACGCCTCATGTCAAGTAGCCTTGAGCTTAAATTCTGACTCCACCCTCAAGCAGTGGTTCTTTAGCAAGTCATTTAACCATCTGTAAAATGGAGATAATAATACCTACCTCAGGGTCTCTGCCCTTTATTGTTTGTTCTTCTTGAAATGGTCTTCCCCAGTTATCCATAAAAGGTTACTCTGTTACCTTCTCCAGGTCTTTATTCAACTTACTTTTTTAGTGAGACTTTTCTTGAACATGATCTCTGAATTGCAAACCATCCAGCATTTCCTGTCTTCTACCCTCATTTTATTATTCTCCTTAGCATTCCACACCTAACTTACTATATACAGCACTTAATTATCTTATTTATTGCTTGTTTCCCCACCTTAGAATGTAAGCTCTATAAGGGCAGGGGTTTTTTGTATTCTTTAATGCTGTATCTCCAGTTTCTAGAGTGATTTAGGTGTTTAATAAATACTTGTGGCATAAATGACTGGTTGTTGTGAAAATGATGTGAGTAAATTGCTTTGCACAGGCTTGGCACATAGTAGACACTGCATGCCTGTTGTCTGTTTCATTATTATGTTCCCAAGCCATAGTGGGTCAAGTATGTTCTGTTTTTCCTCCAGGGAACCTAAAATGAGCATTCTGATTTTCTTGAAGAATGTGAAAGTTTGGCTCTGTTGAAATAACTTGGAAGCAAGCGGCAGCCCACTCCAGTATTCTTGCCTGGAGAATCCCCTGGACGGAAAAGCCTGGTAGGCTGTAGTCCTTGGGGTTGCAAAGAGTCAGACATGACTGAGCGACTTCACTCACTCACTCAGAGGGAATTAGTCATTGTGAGGGAAAGAAGGGAGAGGATCTGCATAGCAGATACTTCCAAATACCTAAAGGAGTGGCCATTTAGATAGAAATTCTGGGACTGCTGCTGGAAATTCTGGTGCAGAAGAAAGGATTTCCAGAAAAGTGGATGTCTAATGATGATATAAACTGACTCAGGAGATAGTGATTTGCTCATGCCTAAAGATCTCCTAGAAGCTGGATAACCATATCTCATTGACCCTGTGTTTAATTATGGTAATGAGTGATGAGCTTGGAATGCAGCCAGGTTTGTCAGACTCATAGAGAGCCATGGAGATGTCGAGTAAAGCATGACATTTCTAGGGGCAAGACAGATGGACAACCAACAAAAGCATTGCTCACTCTCTAGTCAAAGAAACCAAGGGTACATAATCAGGAGACTGGGAACAGTCAAACCAATTAAAAGTCAAGGTCTATTATCTAGCTTCCAGATACGAATCAGTTTTCAGATCCAGAACCCATTGGCAGAAGGTGCCCAGGTAGAAAGACCCTATGAATATAGTATGTCTAGCATAATGATTTTCCCATTCCACCCATCAAAGACCCCTGGCATTTACTCAGGTAAGCATGTAGTGGGGAAGAGAACTACCTAGGTATTTTGAAGACTGTTTGACAGAAGGCTCAAACTGACATGGATGTCTGGGGCCCAGATAATTGCCATGGTTCATAGTTAGGGGAGCAGTGCTAAGTCTGTCTCAGTGTGCTCCCCAGGTCCATGGACTCACACTCGCTGATTTCCTCAGTTGCTGAACGTTGGAATAATTAGAGTGTATATACTTGGTAGTGGATGGAAACCTCACAAGTTTCCTTGGACAGTAGGGTAAGAGCTCTTATGATGAAGATTTCAGGTCGAGGTTCTGAAACTATTCCTTTTTCATGGCTACTGGTTCAGAAGCCTGGATGAGGAAAGATTTCAAGATCAGCGACAAAGAGATCTGGGGAGGACACATGGTATATGGGCTTATGGGAATGAGTGCAAAGGATGAATATCTTTGCATCTCTTATTTAATGCCCCAGACAGCATCCCTCATAGCACAGACACTGAGCAATTATCAATATGTTGAATGATTCCGCTTGATTATCTCATTGGTAGCCTCAGTGCTGGCATGATGGACGCGTAATGGAATGTTCATGGTGGCAGGAAGCATGCATGTTTCCCACTCACCAAGACTAACATAGCTATTGCGATCGCCAGGTGTCCATCCTCCAGGTAGACCAAACTGAGCTCCTCCCCCGCCAAGATGGCACCAGTCCAAGAAGACACAGCAGCCACTTGGCCACAACTTGACATCATGGGATCCCTTCTACTCTGTAAGAGGCCATAATTTATCTTGATTAGAATAAATAGATGTTTCACATTTTGTCTTTCCTACCTGCAAGACCTCAGCTGGTGCCACTGTTTGAGGGCTTTCACAGTGTATAATCCACTGACACAAGTGTCTCCATAATATCCCGTCATACCAAGGAACCCTCTGTTTCAAAGGAGGGATGGCACATGAGCACATGAACTTGAGTTTCACTTTCTCTGTGATATGCTGTAATGTTCAGATGCTGCTAGTATGTGGGAGGGTAAGAGTGATAAAATGGATATCTCGCAACAGCACCAGCTTGGAGATGATACCTTGAAATGATAGGGTTCTATCTTTCAGAACATACTGTACATCTTTAACCAATGACCATTCTGTGGTGCTGTGCCCCTGATAGGTGAAAGTGAAAGTAGCTCTGTCGTGCCTGACTCTTTGCGACCCCACGGACTGTAGCCCGTCAGGCTCCTCTGTCCATGGGACTCTCTAGGCAAGAATACTAGAGTGGATCGCCCTTCTATTCTCCAGATATTATTGTCCCTATCATGCGCCGTGCTGTGCTTAGTCTTCAGTCGTGTCGGATTCTTTGCGATCCCCTGAACTCTGTCCGTGGGGATTCTGTTTCCATGGGGCTCCTCTGTCCCTAAGGATTCTCCAGGCAAGAATCCTGGCGTGGATGGCACAAGTTTGAGACCCCAAAGGGTAGAACTCAAAGCCAACCTGCTTCCATCATTTCCAGTGACTTAAGGGACTTGTGCACCCCATTTCTGTATTTCTAGTCCCTGTGGGTTGGAAGCCTAACTCCCAATAAAAGAATGCTTTCTTCAGGTGGACAGTGAGTCCCATTGAGCTATGTAAGGTGCAACTGCTGTCTTGACATTTTAGGCTCTTTGTGACAAAAGACCAAATAGCAAGAAAAGCAAGCAGAGGTAATTGACTCTGATTAAGTGGTAGTGCTACTGTTACCAACGGGAACAGGGAAGAATACATTTGACATCCAGGTGGGTGTGGCCATCGTGCCCTTCTCAAACACGATATAGACATATATATGCATATATGTGTGTAAGTGTGCATACACACACACATACACACACATACCTGCACATGGTATATTGCCTCCTGGTTCTGTTTCCCTGGAGCACCCTGACTGATACAGTGCTCTAGGCAATGCCTGACAAGTCAGCCACAGCTCGGGGTATCTGTGATACAGTATACATTTTTTGTCGCTTATTGCAAACCTGCCCAAAGCCACTTCTAGGCACATCCAACCCAGGGAGATGGGTTTTCTGCTGCAGTCCAGGCCTGGCAGGTCCTGGCAGAGCTCTCCATGCTCTGAAAGAGGACTTGTCACCGAAGAGATGCCTGTCCCAGCATGCTCACCCTGGTGGCCTTTTCCTGCTCTTTTACAGGGCCTGTCATTCCTTCCAGTATGAGGTGTCCCCACTGGCAGAGAGGTGATCAAGCACAGAGCAGCTCCTATCAAATTTCATTCTTGCATCTTCAGCAGGTTTCCTATACAGACCTGCAGTAATTTATCAGTCAGTTCTTTCTGGGAAAAGAGGTGGGAGCTTGAGATGGGAAGCAGGGACCTGGTTTGTGCATTTGAACTCTTCATCTGTTTTATTATTTAATTCCATTGCTGTGCAGATCCTCTTAGAATGCCATTTTAATGGTGATGGCTCTTACAGAAACTGTCTCTGGTGTTCAAAAAAGGGCAACAAAACTTACCATTTGAAAGCTGGTTCCCTTGGGTGAATAATAAAAATGGAGTGACCCTGACCCACAAACCTGTCTCTTGCCCTCCTTGGATGTTCATCGAGTTTTACCTTAAAAGAACAGAGGGGAAACCAGATGCTGGCACCTATGAAATATTCTCCAGTTCTGCTCCCTATGTCAAGCTTCCACCACTGCACCCTCCCGGCTGACACTCGTGAGACTCTGAGACAGGTTTTGGAATCTGGAGAGCTGCATGCGGCTTCTTCAGGTTGGTTAGTGATGAAGCTGTGAGCTGTGTTCAGTTCAATCTTCCTTTCATAGCAAGAGCTTCTAAAGCATCCTGATCTTCAGCTGCACTTTGGTTTTTGAAGATGACCTTCAGAACCTTATCTGATAACGTGCTGATGCATGGGGACCTCCAGCAGGCTGCATCCTGATTGCCCTCACTCCTCCCTGACGAGAAATATGAACATGTGCACACAAAAACGCTCACTCACAGGCTTTCTCCTGAGATGGCCAGCTTCCAGAACCTCTCAAGGCTGACAGGACTAACCCTAAACATGCTCTTCATGGAAGGCGTTGAACTTGAGCTAGATTTTGTGACAGCAGGACAATGAGGTCTGGAGACAGAATGAAGTCCCGCAGTTAGGCAAAGGCAGGTGCCGCCAATGCACCTGCATCCAGCCCACAAGCTGATGCACTGAAGCTATGGTGCTTTAAAGTCATTCTTCGAGCTTTTAAAAGGTGTCTCCTGCCTAAGCTGTTCCTGGCCTCATACACCTGACGTGTAAATCCTTCTGCATGAAAGAAAGATCAAGTGAGCATCAGTCAGCAGCCACTGCCCTGAGATGAAAGCTCCTCGCTCCTGGTAGGTTTCAGGTGGATGAGCCCTAAAGTGGGGGGATGGTGGATGGAGAAGCGAAGGTATCCCAGAGCCTCATCCTTCACACACAGGCAAGAGCACTGTACCCACACACTTAGCCCACCTTCTTCCCCTGCATTCTCCTGAGATTTGACATTCTTGAGAGCATCAAAGTGTACAGGAGAGATGGAATAGGACTTAGTGGTCCTGATACAAACAGTGAGCTCAAAGCCAGTATGTGGTCTGGGCTGAACTATGTTGTTATTTGATTTCTCAAGTCCCTCTGTTTATCGCCTGACCCTGCCCTCAGCTTCCTACAGTGAGAACACTGGCACTTCAACAACATGAGAGTGTTTACTGCTTTTATTTGTGTGCAAGTTAAGGTCAGGAAAAGACCATGGATAAAGGGGCTATATAGAAAGCAAACTATAGTTACCGAAGGAGATAGAGGGGAAGGGGAATTAGGAGTTTGGAATTAATGTATACACACTACTATATATAAAATATGTAAACAAAAAGGGCCTACCATATAGCACAAGGAACTAGATTTAATATCTTATAATAACCTATAACAAAAAAACTGAAAAAGAATATATATATATGAGACTGGCAGGTTACAGTCCATAGGGTCACAAAAAGTCAGACATGACTGAGCAACTATGCACAGCATATACATATTATATATATATAAGGTCAGGAAAAGACCATGGATAAAGGGGCTATATAGAAAGCAAACTATAGTTACCGAAGGAGATAGAGGGGAAGGGGAATTAGGAGTTTGGAATTAATGTATACACACTACTATATATAAAATATGTAAACAAAAAGGGCCTACCATATAGCACAAGGAACTAGATTTAATATCTTATAATAACCTATAACAAAAAAACTGAAAAAGAATATATATATATGAGACTGGCAGGTTACAGTCCATAGGGTCACAAAAAGTCAGACATGACTGAGCAACTATGCACAGCATATACATATTATATATATATATATATATATATATATACACACACACACACATGCACATATATATATATATATATATATATATACATGCATGCACTTATATATATATGCACATGTGCTGTTGCTTCAGTCGTGTCCAGTTCTGTGTGACCCTAGGGACTGTGCAGGCCAGGTTCCTCTGTCCTTGGGATTCCCCAGGCGAGAATACTAGAGTGGACTGCCATGCCCTCCTCCAAGGGATCTTTCTGACCCAGGGATTGAACTTGGTGTCTCCTATAATGCAGGCGAATTCTTTACTGCTGAGCCATCCAAGAAGCCTATATATATAACTGGAATCACTTTGCTGTACACTTGAAAGTAACATAACATTGTAAGTTAACTATACTTCCATTAAAAAGTAGAGATAAGTAAATAAACATAAAAAAGAAAGAGAGGCTGATGATCTGCTGGCGTTCACCCCGAATCTGATCTGGGCTTCTCTGGTGGCTCAGCTGGTAAAGAATCTGTGCACAATGTGGGAGACCTGGGTTCGATCCCTGGGTTGGGACGATCCCCTGGTGAAGGGAAAAGCTACTCTTTCCAATATGCTGGCCTGGAGAATTCCATGGACTGTGCAGCCCATGAGGTCACAAAGAGTTGGACACAACTGAGCAACTTTCACTTCACCCCGTATCTGATCTACCCTGAGATTTATGAGATACTTTCTCTTTGGGAGTCTTTCTCTTGGAGAAAGCATCTTCTCTCTGAGGTGTATGCTGTGTGGCTCTGTTGGGAGGTGTGGGCTGCTTTCCTGGAATCAGGAGCTGGACGGGATCTCAAAGCTTACTTCATCTACTTCCTTTCTTTAACAGATGAGGAAATTGACAAATCTTTTCATCTGTGCTTTGAACTCATGATTTCACTTAATCCTCTCAGTGACCCTCTAAAATGGGCTCTATGACTCCAAACTATGGGACAAGAAGCTAAGTACCAGAGAAATGAAAAATCTTGCCCACAAAGATTGTTAGCAGTGGAGGTGAGAGGTTGACCCCAGGTACACTGATTCTCAGTGTAAGGTTTTCCACCTAATTAGGGGCTACTAAGTGTTAGTCTAAGGACCCATGCTGATGCTTGATAATATTTTCATTCATCTGTGACAAAATATGAAACATATACATTGTCCACACATGCTTGCCAACTTTCTTTCTTGGGAAACCTATTTTTATGATGAGATGATGTCTTTCCTACATTTTTCATATAGTTTTCTTCTTTATAAAACTACAGTGGTAATAGCTGGAGATGGTTTATATATTTTCCTGGCAATATAAAACACTGGCAATTGCATGACAGTCCTCAATGGTACTAAAATCAAAAATCCCCAAATCCAGGAATACAGTATTCTACTACACCATTCATTTTATTGGCAAAAGTGATCAAGAGTTTCCTACAAGCATTTGACTCATCATCTCATCAAGCAGCCATCATCATTCTATACCTCAGCACCATGAGGGTAAGACCCTCCTCTCACGGAGCTGAAAACTCCTGCATTCTGAGGCTTGTGGGAGGTTTTTAGCTCTCACTGAATCTTGAGGGCTTAGGAAGTAGACAGGCTGGTCTGACCCTGAATTTGGTCATTCCTTCCCATCTCCGGGGCCAGATAGGAGAGACGATGCGATGCGTCATGTGCCTGGACTGCTCTCCTTGCCCCAGGTGGGGAAGTGTAGTAATAAGAAGGAAGGATGCTCTGCAGTGCACCACGCTGGATGCCAGGGCCATTACTTAGTAGGTGTGTGATCTTGAGCAAGTTTCTTTTTGGGCTTTACAGGGTTGTTGTGACAATAAAATTATGTAGCTTGGACAAAGCACCTAATTCAGGAATTGTCCATATCAAAATATCCATTAGTGTTCCTTTCTGTCTCCTATCGCTCACATCGCCTTCCCGCTTTGCCTCCAGGGGCAAAACTGTGAACTGTTGGGTCCTCAGTGACCTCTTGTCTACACTCATGCACCTTTGGGTCCTTCCAGCCGGGGAGATTGCTTTTTGGTATCTAAAGTCACACTGAGTGCTTCAGGGTTTATGATGAAAGGTGCTTAAGCAAGGGAAAAGAGTCCAGCAGTGGCATTCCGGCCTCCCTGACACCCAGCTGTTGGGTCCCAGCTGCCCCCATGCAGGCAGGAGGCAGGTGCCAGTGCCAGGCTTGGGCCGGGCACCAGAGCCTCTGCTGTCATTGTCCATCTTTCTCTTACTCGATGCACTTGGAGTTACAGCTGACACCTGGGATGTCACATTCTGACATATGAGGCTGTGGGGGTCAAGTGGGGCAGGGGTGGGGGCGAGCACTTGGCTTTCACAGCCAGGTACATGTCAAACCAAATTCCACTCATGATTGGGTGTCGAGCTTAGACTGAGAACTGATTTGGATCAGAGCGATCTGCTGAAGTCAAATGACAACATTTGTCTGGCTGGGGCTTATTGGACAGGACGTGCTCCCCGGCAGGTCCCAGGGACAGAGGCTTCAGTGACAAAGCTGGGTGGAAGGCAAGTGGCGGCGCTTGATCCTCCTTCTCCTTGTCTTCAAATTTGTTGCAGCTCGTGTTTGCTGACATTTGAGCAGATTGTACTTATGCAAATGGGCTATTCTGCTTTATTTTGAGTCTTCTACATGCATGAAGACTACCAACTGTCACAAAGGTTTTCTTTCCACAGTGGTGGCTAACATCACGGTCACTCACCCAGTAGCAAGGCAAAGGCCTGGCAGGAGAGGAAGAGTGTTTAATATTGATGTGAGTCCTGAATAAATGAGGATTTGTAAGACACTGTTAGATGATGTTCAATAGTGTAGGCTTTGAACTCAGGCAGAACTGAGCCTGAATCTTTGCACTGACCCTTATTATTAATAGCTGCATGACCTTGGGAAATTTGAAACTCCCTGGGCTTCAGTTTTTACATCCACAAAATGGTGACCTAACAATATATACTGCATGGGAATATCTTGAGGATTAATTGAAAATGCAGGCAAAGCTGTTTGCAAAAGGCCTGGAAAGAAGTACGGTCTTGGTGTTATTATGAGAAGATTCTAATCTACTGCCGCTTTAGTTTTGCCAGTTTATTAGAATTCTTTGTTTTGTCACTGTACAAATAAGATGAGCAAACTCTGGGAGATAGGAAAGGACAGGGAAATCTGGTATGCTGCAGTCCATGGGGTCGCAAAGAGTTGGACATGGCCGAGTGACTGAACAGCAAGTAGGATAATAAGAGGATGCCAGAAGAAAGAAAGAGGGGACCAGCACTTGGGGAACTGAACAAACACCAGAAACAACTTGCCCACTTTAAGAATATTTCTAGTGGGATGTTCAGCCCTAGGAATTTCTGCAGTAAATTCTACAAGATTCTTGATAATTGTCATAGAAGTCCAGTTTTATTTCTGGAAATGTAAAGGAGAGAGAGGAGGATAACTGAAGTATGAGCTCATGAGAGGACATATAATCACCATTAAAACAAAAAGAGTTCTCTTGCTTTCTCCAAGCATAGCTTGGAGGATTTTGAGCATGAAATGTGTGTGTGTGTGTGTGTGTGTGTGTGTGTGTGTGTGTGTATTAGTCGCTCAGTCATGTTCAACTCTGCGAGCCCATGGAGTGTGGCCCGTCAGGCTTCTCTGTCAATGGGATTCTCCAGACAAGAATACTGGAGTGGATTGCCATTCCCTTCTCCAGAGGAACTTCCCAACCCAGGGATCAAACCCTGGTCTCTTGCATCACAGGCAGGTTCTTTACCGTTTGAGCTACAGGGAAGTCCTAAAAGGATTGGCAGTGATGGGATTCGAACCCATACCCCCGAAGAGACTGGCCTTAATCCGGCGCCTTAGACTCTCAGCCACGAGTACAATTATATGGTAGTCTGAGCATTCTTTGGGACTGGAATGAAAACTGACCTTTTCTGGTCCTGTAGCCACTGCTAAGTTTTCTAAATTTGCTAACATATAGAGTGAAGCACTTAAACAGCATCGTCCTGTAGGATTTTAAAAGCACAGCTTGAATTCCATCACCTCCACAAACTTTGTTTACAGTAATGCTTCCTAAGGCTCACTTAACGTCCTACTCTAGGGTGTCTGGCTCTAGATAGGTGACCACATCATCATGGTTATCCAGGTCATTAAGATCTGTTTTGTATAATTCTTCTGTGTATTCTTGCCACCTTTTAAAAATCTCATCTGTTTCTGTTAGGTCCTTACTGTTTCTGTCTTTATTGTGTCCATCCTTCCATGAAATGTTCCTTTAATATCTCTAATTTTCTTGACAAGAATGCTAGTTTTTATCATTCTATTGTTTTCCTCTATTTCTTTGCACTGTTCACTGAAGGTCTTCTTATCCCTCTTTACTGTTACCTGGAACTCTGCATTCGGTTGGGTATGTCTTTCCCTTTATCCAATCCTTTTGCTTCTCTTCTTTCCTCAGCTATTTGAGTCCTCAGACAGTCATTTTGCCTTCTTGAATTTCTTTTTCTTTGGAATGGTTTTAGTCATTGTTTCCTGTACAATGTTAGAAACTTCCATTCACAGTTCTTCAAGCACTCTGTCTACCTTATTTAATCCCTTGAGTCTATTCATCTCTACTGTATAATTGTAAGGGATTTTAGTTAGGGCATACCTGAATGGGCTAGTGGTTTTCCCTACTTTCTTCAATTTAAGCCTGAATTCTGCAATCAGGAGCTCAGGTCTGAGTCACAGTCAACTGCAAGTCTTGTTTTTGCTGATTACACTGAACTTCTCCATCTTTAGCTGCAAAGAATATAATCAATCTGATTTCTGTATTGACCATATGATGATGTCTAAGTATACAGTCATCTCTTGGGTTGTTGGGAAAGGGTGCTTACTTCAACCAGCATGTTCTCTTGACAAAACTCTGTTAGCCTTTGCCCTGCTTCATTTTGTACTCCAGTGCCAAACTTGCCTATTATTCTGGATATCGCTTGACTTCCTACTTTTGCATTCCAGCCCCTTATGATGAAAAGGACATGTTTTTTTGGTGTTAGTTCTAGATAGTGTTGTAGGTTGTCATAGAATTAGTCAAATTCAGCTTCTTCAACATCAATGGTTGGGGCATAGACTTGAATTACTGTGATATTGAGTGGTTTGCCTTGGAAACAAATCCAGATCATTCTGTCATTTTTGAGGTTCCACTCAAGTACTGCATTTCAAGTTTTTTTAGTTAACTCAGGTCTACTCCATTCCTCCTAAGGGACTCTTGCCCACGGTAGTAGATATTATGGTCATTTGAATTAAACTCACCCACTCCCATCCATTTTGGTTCACTGACTCCTAAGATGTTGATACTCAGTCTTGCCATTTCCTGCTTGACCACATCCAATGAATCTTGATTCATGGACCTAAAATTCCAGGTTCCTATGCAGTAATATTCTTTACAGCATCAGACTTTACTTTCATCACCAGACTCATCTGCAACTGAGTGTCATTTCCACTTTGGCCCTGCCACTTCACTCTTTCTGGAGCTTTTGGTAATTGCCCTCTGCTCTTCCTCAGTAGCATACTGAACATCTTGCCACCTGCAGACTTGATCTTCCAGTGTCATATCATTTTGCCTTTTCATACTGTTCATAGGGTTCTCTAGGCAAGAATACTGGAGTGGGTTGCCATTTCCTCCTCCAGTGAACCATGTTTTGTTAGAACTCTTCACTATGATCTGTCCATCTCGGGTGGTTGTGCATGGCATGAGTCATAGCTTCACTGAGTTATGCAAGCCCCTTCACTATGACAAGACATGATCCATGAAGGAGATGAAAAATTGTATAAGCTCAATATAAGCACAAGAAATGCCTGCACATATTCCTACTAAAGTAAGATATTTTTGTAACTTGGCTATCCAAGTAAAGCTCTGCATGGAGGAAGAAAATGCTGTGCTGCTTGAGTTTACACTGATTTTTTACAGACGAGGCATGTTGGCACAACCGGGAATTGGTATAACCTTCACATAGCGTCTGGCTGCAATGTGGGAGACCTGGGTTCGATCCCTGGATCGGGAAGATCCCCTGGAGAAGGAAATGGCAACCCACTCCAGTATTCTTGCCTGGAGAATCCCATGGATGGAGGAGCTTGGTGGGCTACAGTCCATGGGTCGCAAAGAGTGGGACATGACTGAGCGACTTCACTTTCACTTTCACATACTGTGCCTCTATACAGAACCATTTCATTCTTCCTGTATCTTCCTTGAGTGAAGTTTAGTATCTGACCAAGTCAAAAGATATACTCCCTTTGAAAAAAGTCTGGATAGGGAAAAAGAAAAAAATTAGGAATAGTTGTCATTAAAGGTGAATGGCATCTTTGACATCCCAGATTTAGCCAAATGTCATCAGGTTGGATTTGGATAGCTGAACACTGCTGATATTTGTGCCCTTCAGCAAATTCTATATTTGATTCTCTCTTCCCAGGGGCTTTTATAAAACAGCATCATATCAGGAACAGAACTGCAGTCAGTCTCCTAGTCATCATGATGGAATAAATGGTAATACATATGACACCCAGCAACGAGAAGGCCAGTGAGTGGAGGGGAGGATGGGGTGCAATCACTTTTTTCACAGTTTATCCACTGCCTCTGACTGTATGTTCTGGTTGAACTTTTATTTTTTATTTCTTATAAAAATAAGAAGGTAACCTTATTTTTCAGATATTAAGCATATTCAAAGGAATGAACCCTTGGAGTTATATAATTCTTATTTTCATAGGAGCTCAGATATGAGTATATAAATATATCAATAAATACATATATAAAAGAGAGTGATAATAAAATCTGTTTTTTTAAACATCTGTCAGTTATGAGTTTTTATTTTTTAGCAACTTAGTGCATTTACAAAATATTGTTCCTTGTTCTTTGAAAGGGTGAAGAATAGACTTTGACCAATACAGAGGATGTTAAAGGGTGGTAGTTGTCAGATCAATACAAAAAGAACTGTTTTATAACTACAGTTTGTCTGTGATGGGGTAGCCTTGGCTCTGCTTCTTCCTGGGTTCTTCTCCCTTATGTACCAAGGTACAAGCTAGAAACTTGGGTATCATTCATTACTTCTGCCATTATGTACCCATAGTACATGCCGTTACTACCAAATTCTTACTATTTAACCACTAAATAGTGATGGAATCTATTGTTATCTGCCTCCCTCATTGTCCTCTTTGTCAAGTCCCTTCTCCCAGCTTCCGCATGGTCTCCCAGATTCCTTCTCATCCTCTTCTAACCCACCACCCACACTGCTGCTCTTTGGTACTCATTAGAAATCGTTCTGTATGCATGCTAAGTCACTTCAGTCGTGTCCAGCTCTTTGAGACCCTATGGACCATAGCCCACTAGGCTCCTCCATTCATGGGGTGTCTCTCCTTTAAAAATCATCAATGATTCCTTTCATCTTCAGAATAAAATCCTAACTCATCGCATGGGATAGACTTTTCCAGTATAGTTCTTGTGCTGGCAATGTTCCTTCACCCACAATCTGTGCTCCAGCCACTCTGGACGCCTGTAGCATGACTCACACGCTTGCTGAATGTTGAGTACTTCCGCCCTCTTCCAGCTATCTGAATTATCTCCACTCACTCTTCTACTGTCCCTTTGTTGTCAGACTCACTTCAAGAGCCAACACACTCTCATGTTCCCTCAGAAGCCTTTTTGAATCCCCCTCCATCCCAGCTGGTTCCCTTTTTACACTGCCTAGAAACTTGTACATATACATTGTACAGCATTCATCACATTTAACTGTAATTGTCTATCTACATATGTGGCTCTTCGTGTCATGTTGGATCAAGATCACTATTGCTACTGCTAAGTCACTTTAGTCGTGGCTGACTCTGTGCAACCCCATAGACGGCAGCCCACCAGGCTCCCCCGTCCCTGGGATTCTCCAGGCAAGAACGCTATTGCTAGTGAGCTCCAAGTGGATAATCTATGACACATCTCAAGAATACAGAATAAGAGAATTAAGAATCAAGTAAGAGGGTGAAAAAGACCAAAGTCTTCCCTACTTTTGAGTGTTTGAATTTCTCTGACCCCAAGACCCCATAAGATACTGAAGTTCATTGTAAATGATCAGAAATAAACTGTTATTACAGTCTTATCATAGAAAGTTGAATTTTTAATGCCTTTGAAATTTAATATTCAGCAATATAATTTGTACGATATATATTGACCATGTTACTGTTTTCACCATGCAACACTTCTGCCCAACTATGTGTGTGAGGGAAACATTTCCTCATGACATCCTTGGCCAAGGTAACTAGAAAAATCCAGTCCCACCTTATTCTACCTATATTAATCCTACTGGGGAGTTGTTATTATAACATGTTATATTAGAACATGGTTCTCAAAAAAAATGGTTCTAATTAAACTCTACAGTTTTCACTGTAAAAGTTACCTAATGTTCTTGAATATGATTGTCCTCAACCAAAAAGGGGGCTTCCCTGTTGTCCCAGACTGCAAAAAGTTGCCTGCAATGCAGGAGACCTGGGTTTGACCCCTGGATCGAGGAGATCCCCTGAAGAAGGGAATGGCAACCCACTTCAGTATTCTTGCCTGAAGAGTTCCATGGACACGGGAGACTGGCAGGATACAGCCCATGGGATCACAAAGAGTTGGACACGACAACAACCAAATTGGTTGCTGTTAAGGATTAAACAAGATTACGTATAGAAAGTGCTTCCCAAAGAACTTGGTACACAGGAAGCATTCACAAAAATATTATTGTTGTTATCATTATAAAAGAGGAAAACTAAGAAAAATCACTTCCAAGATGTTAGCTCCTCATGCTCACAGGAAGGCAGAAAGGACAATGGTTTTTGATGAATCTTTTAAAATATGACACTTCAGCTCCATGACGGAGCACAACTGTAGTCTGCCAGAGTTGGATGCAGGTTTAGAATTTTCCTCCAATGGTCTTGATGGTATTGATATTATCAGTATTGGAATCTAGGTCTCCAAAGGGTCAGACAATTCTGAGACTCAGCGAGCAACATCTTCTTAAAAGGCAGTGACCGAAGTGGAGGGATATGGAAAAGTAAGGAGAGAGAAGGAAGCTGCTGAGGCTCCCAGCCTCCAGCCCCCTGAGAGATAAAGATGATGGGATCTCAGCCATACCCTTAAATAATAGTGATGGGAAAGAAAAGCTGACAGTTTGTGACATCTGACATGTGGCTTTTCTTGTGACCCAGAGACTAGATTTGTTTCTAAATGGGAAAAGCTTGCATGGTGACACAGGAGTGGTTTCTGATGCAGCAAGTAGCTCGCATCCCCCTCACAGAGGCCAGTGGCCAGAGGGAAAGAAATTATTCAGAGAACTGGAGTCCTGCCTTGAATACTAAATTGATAATACATTATTAAACTTTCCTTGAGCCATTCACCATACCCTTTCTGGCACAGAAATTTCCCTTGGTCAAAAAAAAAAAAAAAGCAGTCTCAGGTTTTGAATTTACCAAACAAATTAAAGTCTTCTTAGATAAGAAGTTGCTTTCACTTTACAGAAGAATTCACCAAACTCTGTTACAGTTGTTTGCTAGGTGTTTTTTTTTTTTCTACATAATGAATTTACCTAATACATTTTCTATATAGGTCAATATCTTTTATCATCAAAACACACACATTCTTTTTTCTTTTTTTTAAAGAAATATTTTAATTTATCTACTCTTTTTTTTTCACTTTATAATATTGTATTGGTTTTGCCATACATCAACATGAATCCTTCATGGGTATACACATGTTCCCCGTCCAGAATCCCCCTCCCACATCCCACCCTGTACCATCCCTCAGGGTCAGCCCAGTGCACCAGCCCCGAGCATCCTGTATCCTGCATCGAATCTGGACTGGTGATTTGTTTCATATATGATATTATTCATGTTTCAATGCCATTCTCCCAAATCATCCTACTTTCTCCCTCTCCCACAGAGTCCAAAAGACTGTTCTACACATCTATGTCTCTTTTGCTGTCTCACATACAGGGTTATTGTTACCATCTTTCTAAATTCCATATATATTTGTTAGTATACTGTATTGGTGTTTTTCTTTCTGGCTTACTTCACTCTGTATAATAGGCTCCAGTTTCATCCACCTCATTAGAACTGAAATGTAGTCTTTTTAATGGCTAAGTAATACTCCATTGAGTATACGTACCACAGCTTTCTTATCCATTCATCTGCTGATGGACATCTAGGTTGCTTCCATGTCCCGCCCATTATAAACAGTGCTGTGATGAACATTGGGGTACACGTGTCTCTTTCAGTTCTGGTTTCCTTGGTGTGTATGCCCAGCAGTGGGATTGCTGGGTCATAAGGCCATCTATGGGGTTGCACAGAGTCGGACACGACTGAAGTGATGCAGCAAGGCAGTTCTATTTCCAGTTTTTTAAGGAACCGCCACACTGTTCTCCATAGTGGCTGTACTAGTTTGTATTCCCACCAACAGTGTAAGAGGGTTCCCTTTTCTCCACACCTCTCTGGCATCTATTGCTTGTAGACTTTTGGATGGCAGCCATTCTGACTGGTGTGAAATGGTTCCTCGCTGTGGTTTTGATTTGCATTTCTCTGATAATGAGTGATGTTGAACATCTTTTCATGTGTTTGTTAGCCATCTGTATGTCTTCTTTGGAGAAATGTCTGTTTAGTTCTTTGGCCCATTTTTAATTGGGTTATTTATTTTTCTGGAATTGAGCTGCATACGTTGCTTGTATATTTTCGAGATTAGTTCTTTGTCAGTTGCTTCATTTGCTATTATTTTCTCCCATTCTGAAGGCTGTCTTTTCATCGTGTTTATAGTTTCCTGTGTTAAATGCACACATTCTTTGCCTCTGCAGTCCCTCTGTGGGGATTCCAGATGGGAAAAACAGACCCCAGTGCACATGATTTCCGTATGTGAGTGGTCATGACATTCATTATCACTACAACAAGTTGAAAGCAACTTCAATGAAAAGGAGAAATTAAAATAGGAATATCAAGTTACAGAATGTTTCATAAGCTATTATAGAGAATAGACATGAGTTGTATGTATTGCCCTGCTGCTGCTGCTAAGTCACCTCTGTCATGTCTGGCTCTGTGCGACCCCATAGACGCAGCCCACTAGGCTCCCCCGTCCCTGGGATTCTCCAGAGAGGTGCTCAAATATATAATTTAAGAGGAAAAATGCAAATTTCAGAGTAATATATAAGTGCAAAGGAAAGGGTATAAAGAGTGCCCCCAAGCTGCTAAAATTGAGTATTTAAGGAGGCTTATGAGAAGGCAATGGCACCCCACTCCAATACTCTTGCCTGGGAAATCCCATGGACGGAGGAGCCTGGTTGGCTGCAGTCCATGGGATCGCTGAGGGTCAGATACTACTGAGTGACTTCACTTTCATTCACTTTCATGCATTGGAGAAGGAAATGGCAACCTACTCCAGTGTTCTTGCCTGGAGAATCCCAGGAATGGGGGAGCCCAGTGAGCTGCCATCAATGGGGTCGCACAGAGTCGGACACGACTGAAGCGACTTAGCAGCAGTAGCAGCAGCATGATAATTTACAGGTAAAGCGTATTATTTATTCAAACTAGAATAAATGAAACTAGGCAAGGTTACTTCAGGACTAACAACTAGGGAAGGCAGGATCCAAATTTATTGACTACTTTGAGTCAATGCATAGTACATGTGATTTCATTTAATCCCTACAGTTCAGTGAAATAAATATTAGTAGCCCCATTTTACAGGTAAGATGAAGAAACTGAAGCTCAGAAAGACTAGATGATTTGTTTTAACATGAATAGTAAGAAGTAGAACAAAGAATTTAACCTGAGTCTGTCTGTCTTTGAAGGCTATTTCTTTCCACAAGCCCAATTTTAAAAGCAATTTCTTTGAAAAGTATAGATTTTTTTTCTACATGGCTTTTATAGGTATAAATGAAGAATATTCTTTTCTAGTTTGTTAGATGTCTTACATATCTGAAGAAGAAATTCACTGAAACTAACAATTTTATGTTTAGATTTTTCTTACTACCTTGTCATGAGCCTTCCTCTATATATCTAACAATGAAATTGCATTAACTGATTATTGTTTTACTATGCAATTTCATTGTTAGCTGTATAGAGGAAGGTTCATGACAAGGTAGTGAGAAAAATCTGGACACAATTCATGCCTAACTCATGCCTTGAGAACCCACAGCTGGGCAGCAGGAATGATATGATATTTTTGTTCTTTGTCTTCACTTCCCATTTTGTCTGTTGGACAGCCTGAGGTCCGAGCAGGGAAGGAGGTTAGTTGAAAAGGAGCAGACTTTCAGGCCACGGGTGCCGCAGTAAACCTTTCTTGACTCACCTTGACTCTCTAGGTTGTTCACTCCATAGCTCTTACTTCTGAAGTACTCTCCCCCGTGTGTGTATGCACACTCCGTCATGTCCGACTCTTGGCGACCCCATGGACTGTAGCCCGCAAGTCTCCTCTGTCCATGGAATTCTTCAGACAAGAATGCTGGAGTGGATTGCCTTTCCTTCTCCAGACGATCTTCCTGACCCAGGGATTGAACTCATGTCTCTTGTATCTCCTGTACTGGCAGGCAGATTCTTTACCAGCTGAACCACTGGGGGAAGCAATGTGAGAATCCCTGTCATGTCCGACTTTTTGCAATGCCACGGACTATACACTCCATGGAATTCTCCAGGCCAGAATACTGGAGTGGGTAACTGTTCCCTTCCCCAGGGGATCTCCCAACCCAGGGATCGAATCCAGGTCTCCCGCATCATGCACAGATTCTTTACCAGCTGAGCCACCAGTGAAGCCCAAGAATACTGGAGTGGGTAGCCTACCCCTTCTCCAGGGGATCTTACCAACCCAGGAATTGAACTGGGGTCTCCTGCATTGCAAGCAGATTCTTTACCAGCTGAGCTACCAGGGAAGCCTTCTTGTAAGGTAATTCAAGCCCAAGGAGTTTCCATAGGACCCCCTTGGTCACAGGACACTCACTCATCCTTGCCAGACCACAAGGTGGTTGCATAGCTGGCCCCTGCTAATGTTCTCGCTCCTGATCTCACTACTGTGCATGGTAACAGTCGGTCTCCAGCTTTCTGAATTCTAGGAGGAGAGCAGGCATCAATCATGAGTTTCACATACAATCTCAAAGACGCCTTCCATGGACCCTTCAAGACCCTTTCACCACATCTCTTTCCTTCTGCCTTGCAGCCTTCTATACTTCCAAAATATCCAGTGGGTCAGTGAGAGACCTTTTCCCACTTCCCACAGCACCCTCAGTCTCTATGAGTATTTCTCTTGGGTCCTCATTAGTTGATCTGGAGGAAGACAGCTGGAAAAGGAAAATAAATGGCTGAGAGATATCACTGTCTACCTTGCTAGTCTAAAAACCTTCTTTCAGGGAATCTCTAAGTCATCCATTTGAATCTCTGCATGTGTCTCATATTCACTGCTGGCCATTGCTGGAGAGATGCTGCTTCCCTTGAGCATCTTTTGGCAAGATGTTTCTATTTCCTGTCTTTAAAATGAGGAGTTACTTCCATCTATCGTTCTTAGCTTTGGGGTTTGAGCCAACATTCCAGGATACTGGGGAAAGTTCCACTCAGCATCCTGTTATCTAAGAAAAAATGCCTTTCTTTAGCTCAAGAATTCTTCAAAAAAAATTGAATTTCAAAACCTTCAAAAGAGAAAGCCAAGTCATAAAATCACAGACATTTTAGAGCTTAAAGAGATCTTCAAAGTAACTACCTTTTCATTATGTAGAAAATACGTTCCAGAAAGAGCAATTGACTTCCCCAAGGTCATACAAGAGGTAGTTAAGGGTAATGATAGATCTACCGATAGAGTCCTCACTTGATAAAGGCAGAGATAGTGGAAAGTACTTTTTCCTTCATTGTGATGCTTCTCTATCATTATCATCCTAAATTTATCATTGAGGGCATACTGGAAAAAAGTTATGACTGAATGATGTTTTGAGATACCAAAATTATAGTAAAACATATTCATGTGGAACATAATGAAAAGAACCTGAAGCAATGGGAATTCTTACACATTCTTTATTTTGCTTTCATAAGGAAAGAGTAAGTGACATGTAAATAAATATCAAGGTCTTATCCAAAAAAGAAATGTTCAAGATATGTCATTTCTTGATGAATTGGGTTACTGCAATTTCTATTTAAAAACTGAAATCATAAGCCTTCATATTTCTACAGTTTTTGCCACTTACAAAGAGCTTTTTACATACATCATCTGAAATTCCACACTGAGAAGTAAGATTATATTAATGACCTCAAAGCACCGAGTGCCTTTTGAATTATTAACGCAAGATGGAATTTTGTTCTGAGTAAATTAGCATTAAGTATGTTATTTAAAATAATCCTTTCACATATGATATTAGTGGATAAAAATTCTCAGCTAACTAGAATGTTCCAACAACTAAAGGGCTTAACTTTCCCAGCCATTTTGAATATTGAACTGCTATTCTGATGCCTGGAGAAGAAAATGGCAACCTGCTCAATTATTGTTCCCTGGAAAATGCTATGGACAGAGACACCTGGAGAGCTACAGTCCATGGGGTCACAAAGAGTTGTATGTAACTGAGCATGCATGCATGCCCACACACATTCCGATGCCCTTATGATGGGCAGACACTGTTGCCTAGGACAAAGTCGTCAAGTCTTTTCTTCTCCAATAGGTATCAAACCCTTAAATTATATTCTAGAAATTTATCCTAAGAAAATAATTTGGCAAGCAATAAAGATGCCTTGTTAATAATAAGAAGGTGCTACACTATCTTATTATTTTCAGTATTAGGGAAAAAAAGTCACTATCTAATAAAATGGTACTGGGCTAAAAGATGTTACATGACAATGAAATGGAATTCTGTATACTCAGTAAAACTGAGGTGTGGAAGGTTATTTAATGATATCTGGATGTGTTAGTGCTATTTTGTTTAGTGAAAGATTTAGGCCTAAATGCGTATGGCAAAATTACAGTTGTGTTTTAAAGATATTTATCTATAAGTTCCTGTGTGCCAGCAAGAATACTGCTGAGAATGAACACCTTTGGCTTCCTGCCTCTAAGAGTCTGTTTTATGAGCTGATGAAACAGATATGATAATGCATGAGATCTTTATGCTTTGGACTGAAGGAAAGCTGGCGATGGAGATACCCAAGAAGATGAGATTAGGATGATTTCAATGACATGGACTCTATTCCAAAAGCCAGCCAGAGAGTCTGGTTTTGAGACTCAACTGAGAAAAAAAATGAAGAAGAGAAGCTGAAGGCTATATTGGTAAAAATCTGATCCCCCACTGATATCTCTTCAAGACATCAGCTAGGTAACAAAGTTTCAGAGGTGTGGGAGGAAGCCATCAGCATACCCTGGCCCCAACCTCCGACACAGTTCTGGGTGGCACCAGCAGAGGAGTCATCACAGGGAGGGCACCCACGTCACAGGTGGAGATGAGGCTGCAGCAGAAGAGAGGTGAGTTCCCAAGCATATGTGGCATACCTCATCACCCATCATCCCTGGAAAATACTATGACATGCCCTGAGGCAGAGCTGTAGTTCAGGCTGAGTAGGGGAGGGCTGGGATTTATCACAGTTTGTGTCTTAATCTGATGCAGCACTATTGACTTCTGAGGCCAGAGCATTCTTTATTATCAGGGGCCATCTGTGCATATAGGACGTTTAGCAACAGTCTTGATCACTATCCGCTAGATGGCATAGTCACCTCTCAACTGGTGACCAAAAATATTCCCAGATATTGTCAAATGTCCGCTGGAGGCAAAATCTCCCCAGGCAGAGAACCCCTAATCTAATGTAACTGCAACTGCAATCAAAGATTGGGGAGAATCGCTGCATGAAAACCGCTAACGTTTGTTTAGTCTTTACAGTGCTCTGGGCCCTCTCCTAAGTGCTTCAAGTTTTAAACTTTTGGTTTGTTCACAGCTGCGTAAGGTGGGTTCCATACTTCGTTGTACTGGTAAGGAGACTAAAAGCACAGAGGAGATAAGTAACTCTGCCAAGCTCGCACACTATGATACTGCAGAGCTGATTGGAATGCACGTTTTCTGGCTTCTGAGATCTTCCAACAATATATTAACAATTGCGGACTTTCTTGTGTGACTACCATCTTTCCTTCTTCTTGGGACATCTTGTTGTTGTCACTGTTCTTTTCAGATACTTTCCAATACAAGAAATCACCTCAGTTACTGATTAACTGAGCAGTTCCGTAAGACCCAGTGTTGCAGGATTCCTGTCCTGAGCCCAGTTGAGTGATGAGCATATCTGAGCAAGGGGCCCCATGGAGCTACTGCTCCATGATTCTGAGAAAGGGTCGATAGCCAATGTGATGTTTTCAATATTTATTTGTTTGTTAGGCTGTGCTGAGTCTTAGCCGCAGCACACGAGGTTTTCACTGTGTCATATGGTATCTTTCATCGGGGCACATGGACTCTCTAGTTGTGTGCAGACTTAGCTGCGGCTCTGTGACCTGTGGAATCTTGGCTCCCCGACCACAGATCAAACCCAGGTCCCTCGCATGGTGTAGGGAAAGAGCAAATTAGCCAAGATGGTGTCTTCAGGCTCTCCTGTCCCGTGTTTTGTAAATAATGACTGTGTAACAGCTGAGATCACTTATAGCACTGTGCGTGCATGCACATCATGAGGTCTTGCTCGGGCATGAGTTGTGTGCAGCATGGGTATATGCACTCCATCTAGGAAGCAGTGGCGTTCCCTGCTGCTTCACGTCTGTGTCCATTGCGTCAGCCACGAGAGGAGAGAATAGAGCCTGTCTACTGCTGCGACTGCTGTGCCAGCCAGGAGAGAGTGCTGTTACGGCCACTGTGGCAGCCAGGAGAGAGGCGGAGTTGTATCAGGTTAAGCTGTGGCTGCTGCTACGGCTTGTGCGTCAGCCAGGAGAGAATAAACGTGTCTGTAGTACCTGTGGCTCCTTGAGTCCCCTACCAGCATCTTAGCTCACACCTGCCTACCCTGGGTTCAGCGAACAGTGCGAACAGTGAGACACAACAGGACAATTGCTATCACGAACAGGATGAAGAGCAATGCAGATTCTCAGCCAGTGGACCACCAGGGAAGTCCTGGCCAATGCGATTTTAAGCTAAAACTGAGAAACAGCAGGATAAGAGACTTGACAGACCATGAGCCCTCGTGGTTTGCTAGACTGTCCTTCTCTCTCTCCTCTTTGCCTGGTGTGTGGGTTTCTACCCAACCGGAGCTCCTGGCCCACCACCTACAGGCACCCCCCTTTGAGGACCCACTGAGCTCTCTGGTGGATGCCGGTGCTGTTCCTGGGTAGAGGGCTGGTGGGGTGTGGGTGCCCCAGCTGGAGGCCAAGGCCCCAAGAAACAGAGGGCTGAGCCTTTGGGCTGGGATTTGCATCTGTGCACTCAGTCTGGCTGAGGCAGGTGTTTGGCTAGTGATTCCCACCACCCAGATAATTCTGAGGCGCTCAGCAGAGCGTCTATTTAGCAGAGCCTGCCTGCAGCCGCTGCTGACGCTCACTCCTTAATGGCACTTCCCTGTCATTTGCCGGGTGTCGCTTTTATCTTAAGTGAATTTAACAATGGTGAAAGGTGCCAGTTGGAGGTCCCCAGAGAGGAGCTTTGCCGGAAGAGCAGTTGGAGTGAACATTTCTCCCATCAAATCGCCTCCGCTGCCCCTCCCCAGGAGGTAAGTAACCCCCTGACTGCAGGGTACCCCAGAGGCCCAGCGGAGCCAGTCCAGCTCTCCCCACAGCTCAGGCGGCATCCTCAAGGGAAGCCAGCCACGGGAAGCACGACAAAACAGGGAGGCATCTTCCATTTGCCTTTTCCTTCATTTCCACACCCAGGAGTGTTTCAGGAGGAATTTAATCTGTTTCCAGTTCATTTACACTTAACTTGTCACAGGATTCTTTCCAAAAAGCCATTTGGTGTCTCGAGAGAACTAGTGGAGTTTCTAAAACATATATCCACCTTAAAAGAATTTTTTTTTTAAATTTCCCAGGTTCAAAGCAATGTCTAAGATACACATGAATGTGAGACGGTTTTAAATTTCAAATCCAGTTAAGTTTCTAAGAGTGGCTCTGGGAAGCAGCTCATCTAGCAATTCAATGAATGACAGGTGAAAGCAGCTATCATTTTTGTCCTCTTGAAGCTGGGAGTTGATCTTGGGGTGTGAAATGAGTGAGCAGGAGAGAGAAGCAACAGAGGAAGCAAGAAGATAGAGAGTTAAATAATAATTCTAGTTGCCTTGTCCAGTCTCTTACTATTTATTAGGCTCTGCACTAAGCATTTTGTACATGATTTCTTACAACAATTTGGGGGCAACGTTGACGTTATCAGGAAAGAAGT
This sequence comes from Madoqua kirkii, assembly GCA_006408675.1. NCBI lineage: Eukaryota > Metazoa > Chordata > Mammalia > Artiodactyla > Bovidae > Madoqua > Madoqua kirkii. The sequence goes on from SJYC01109219.1 coordinate 52,542, forward strand.
TTCCCTGTTTCACAGATGAATAAACTTAAGTTTAGAATTAAGTAAAATTTTCAGTTCACACAAGTAGTAACTGAAGCATCCAGAACTGAATCCAGCTCCATCTGAATCCAAATTAGCAACCTTGAAATGGGAGAAAATACACAGAAAGCAGAAGAAAGGGACAGTTTCATCTCCTTTGGGATGCCACTCTGTGCTGGCAGTGGAGTGTAACACACTGCAGAGCCCCTTTTCCTGTTTCCATACTTATTGCCTCAGAAAGCATGATGGGATGGAGGGTGAGCCTGGCTGATTTCTGTCCTTCTCCTTGTGTAGACTGTGCTTCCACGGAAAGAGCTTCCTTTCAGTTGCAGTGATAGGGCACTGGCTCCTCAGTTCAGTTCAGTTCAGTTCAGTCGCTCAGTTGCAACCCCATGAATCGCAGCACACCAGGCCTCCCTGTCCACCACTAACTCCCGGAATTCACTCAGACTCACGTCCATCAAGTCTGTGATGCCATCCAGCCATCTCATCCTCGGTCGTCCCCTTCCACTCCTGCCCCCAATCCCTCCCAGCATCACAGTCTTTTCCACTGAGTCAACTCTTCGCATGAGGTGGCCAAAGTACTGGAGTTTCAGCTTTAGCATCATTCCTTCCAAAGAAATCCCAGGGTTGATCTCCTTCAGAATGGTCTGGCTGGATCTCCTTGCAGTCCGAGGGACTCTCAAGAATCTTTTCCAACACCACAGTTCAAAAGCATTGATTCTTCAGCACTCAGCCTTTTTCACAGTCCAACTCTCACATCCATACATGACCACAGGAAAAACCATAGCCTTGACTAGACAGGCCTTAGTCGGCAAAGTAATGTCTCTGCTTTTGAATATGCTATCTAGGTTGGTCATAACTTTTCTTCCAAGGAGTAAGCATCTTTTAATTTCATGGGTGCAATCACCATCTGCAGTGATTTTGGAGCCCAAAACTCATCCAGAAAACTAAGCCAGAGGTAGAGCTGGAAAGGGCTGGGTGTGCTGTGTGTTAGTCACTCAGTCATGTCCAACTCTTTTTGACCCCACGGACTGCAGCCCACCAGGCTCTTCTGTCCATGAGATTCTCCAGGTAAGAATACTGGAGTGGGTAGGCTTTCCCTTCTCCAGGAGGTTTTCCTGATCCAGGGATCGAACCCACATTTCCTGCACTGCAGGCAGATTCTTTACAGTCTGAGCCACCAGGGAAGAGCTAGGAAGGGCTGAGTGTTCTGACCTTTAGGTAAAATCTGACTTTACTCCAGAAGAGAACTGGGGACTATTTCCTAGGTACTGAGCCCAGTTATTTCTGGTGAAGCTTGTATTTCTAAGACAAAATTCCTTCATATGTCCTGGAGACTAAAAAAGAAGAAACAAGTGTGTGACTGTTTGTGTGTGTGTGTTGACGGGGAATATCTGTGGAAGCCACCGACAATTTCTAGCACTATCAGGATCCTAGTTGGCTTTTCCTGGTTGAGCAGCACTTTGCTTGAAGCCTTCTGTCCCACTCCATTTAGTTCATGAAGTGCTGAGGACCTCTGATGGCAATACTGTTGTATTTGATATTAAACACACCACAATGAGGAGAAAACTATCGTGTGTTTTGCTGTTTTGCTAAGTCACTTCAGTTGTGTCTGACTCTGTGCAACCCCATAGAAGGCACCCCACCAGGCTCCCCTGTCCCTGGGATTCTCCAGGCAAGAACACTGGAGTGGGTTGCCATTTCCTTCTCCAGTGTATGAACGCGTGTTTACTTTGGTGGTTTTCTGCAGCATCACTGCCTTTTGTGAAATTTACATAGATGACCCTGGATCTTTTCTAGGGTATAGGCACTCATAGGCTCCTGGGTACTTCTTTTTTTCATCTGGTATTTAAATATGCACTACGCTCACTTTTGTTTCAAGAAGGATATTTTACTAAATAAGTGTAGAACTCCCAAAAAAGATGCTGCTACTGCTAAGTTGCTTCTGTCATGTCCGACCCTGTGCGATCCCATAGACGGCAGCCCACCAGGCTCCCCCATCCCTGGGATTCTCCAGGCAAGAACACTGGAGTGGGTTGCCCTTTCCTTCTCCAATGCATGAATGTGAAAAATGAAAGTGAAGTCGCTCAGTCGTGTCCGACTCTTCTCGACCCCATGGACTGCAGCCTTCCAGGCTCCTCTATCCATAGGATTTTCCAGGCAAGAGTACTGGAGTGGAGTGCCATTGCCTTCTCCACAAAGGAGATGAGGAAGTGCCAATATAGAATGTTTAAGATTTGACCACAAGCCTGGCCACTCTAGAGAGAGGAGTCTTGTACATTCATGCCTGAAGAAAGAAAGATTTAAGGAATGGAAAAATGTGAAATGAAACCAAGACAGGGGCTTCCCTTGGGTCCCCAAGACTCAAATTATTTTCGAATGCAAAAGCATGGAAGATGACATACCTCTACCCTCCTCCAGGAGCCGATGCTGGCATTAGATGTTACCAAAGATTGAAAAGTTCAAAGAAAAGATGGAAGGATGTCAGTTTCAAGAGTCAGCAGCTATTTAAAACACCCTGGGATAGATGAGCCTTGATCAACCTTCCTCTACTATTAGCTACGCTGGCATCTGTGGTCTACTGCACACAAAGCTACATTTTACCACCACTGTTTCATGTGGACACACTGTTTCCATTCATCAACTGCCACTCAAATACCCCCAAAGGCTTCCGCTTACCTGCACCCTGAGCTCCAAGCTTGTTCCCTCAGCCTCAAAGTTCTTTTTCACTTCTACTCTCAACAGCTCCTCAACAATGCACACCAGCACTCCATTCTATTTAAGCTGATATGTTTGTCACACAGGGTGATCCTCTGTCCTAGTTTGCCAATGGAAGGGGTTCTCAGGACACAGGATTTTTGGTGTTAGATCCAGGAAAGTCCTGGGCAAGCTGGGATGAGTATGTTACCCTCTTTAAGTCACTCTTGGATGAGCAGCTTTTGAGTTGTTCTGCTTCATACCTCTCATATTTTTCTTTTTGCTTGGAACACCACCTCTTTCTGTCTACTTACTAGAAACATATTCATCTGCCAAGATCCATCTCAAATTCTAGCTCCTGGGTGAATCTTTTCCAGGTCCCTCTTCATGACAAACCATTTCTATTTTCTTTGAAACCTTGTAGCTCTGATTATGTGGGTGATTCAAAGGAAAGCAGTAGAGTGTCAGGAGCATGGATTAATGAGGTATTATTCATCTGCCAAGATCCATCTCAAATTCTAGCTCCTGGGTGAATCTTTTCCAGGTCCCTCTTCATGACAAACCATTTCTATTTTCTTTGAAACCTTGTAGCTCTGATTATGTGGGTGATTCAAAGGAAAGCAGTAGAGTGGTCAGGAGCATGGATTAATGAGGTAGGTAGGTATGTGTTCTAAATCTGATGTGACAGTTGCTAATTGAATACAGTTATTTAACCTTTCTTTCTCAGTTTTCTCCTGGTGTGTGTGTGTGTGTGTGTGTGTGTGTGTGTGTGTGTGTGCGTGTGCGCGCGCGTGCGCAGTGATAATATCCAGCTCTTTGGGAAGTTGTGAAGCTTGGGTGAAGTAATATACGTAGCATCCACATTATAGGCAGCATGTTAATATATGTATAATGAATGTTACTGCTCTTTGGTTCCTTCATTCAGTGAGGGTTATTTCTTGCATGCCTTCTATATGTCCGATTCTGTTCCATGAAATGGACCCTGTCCCCATCCTAAGGAGCTTAGATGCTAGCAGGGAAGGAGGAGAGACCATAAACTACAAACTATGGCCAATGATGTTAAGTGCTAGAAAAATAAGACAGAGGGGGGAGATAGTGAGTGCTTTGTATCAGGGTGATAAGAGAGCTTCAAGCAAAGACTTGATGAAGGTGAGGGGTAGACCCGTGCAGATGTCTCGAGGAAAGAGGTATCCAGATGGATGGAAGTTACAGCAAGCAAGTACAAAGTACCAACAGTCCATCTTGGTGTTTTGGAGGCAACACAGCTGAGCAGAAGGGAAGAGGAGAGTGATAGCAAGTGAGATTAAAGAGGTTATGAGGGAGGAACAGACCTGGAGAAACATAACTGAAAGGCTTTGGATTTTGCCCTGAATATGAAGGCATGACATTGAGCTATTTTGATCAGAGGAATGAGACTTTTTGAATTCACATTTTAAGAATCATTCTTGCTGCTGGCATGAGGATAGACTGTAGGTCGGCAAAGGTAGAACATAAGAAACCTCCTAGGAGACTGCTGTGGCTGGAAAGTGAATGAGAGAGGAAGGTAAGCTAGGTAGGCAGGGCAGGTGAAGGTTATGAGAGTGCTAGAATCTGGCTATTTTGGGAAGTAGGGCCAATGCACTGGCCAATAGAGATTTGTTGGCCTCTATTCAGGAACAGCTCTCAGATTTTTGAAAAAAAGAATAGGGTTGCCGTCAACTGGGATGAGGAAGACCAGGGACACCAGGTTGGGAATGAAGACCAGAAGCTGAGCTACATGGTAAAGTGTGTGGAACCCATTAAACATCAGATGGGGATGCTGAGTTATGTTAACCAGGCAAGTCTTATTTACTCTCTTTCATGGTGATCTGGAATGGTTCAGGGGAGATTCTAAATTATTGGAGGGTAATTAATCTCTTCCTCAAATCTACCTAGGAATATCATTTAACCAAAAGGTTAGATCCATCAGTTGTGCATTCTTCTGAACCTCCACCAGTTCGTAGAACAATACTAGGTATAATAAATACCTGATTTGTATTGGATAAAGACAGCAGAAATTGAAGAGCAGGAACTTTGGATTTTACGAATATTTAAAAACAGAACCCTTATAACTCTAAGTCCTTTTTGTGAAAGAACTTTTTTCTCCATGTGGAAGCCTTTTGAAAGCACCTTGCACATTCTAGGGGCTTTCCTGGTGCCTCAATCGGCAAAGAATCTGCCTGCAATCCCTGGGTTTGGAAGGTCCCCTGGAGAAAGGCATGGCGATCTACTCCAGTATTCTTGCCTGGAGAACTCCATGGATTGAGGAGCCTGGCAGACCATGGGGTGCATATTCTACAGTCCCGTGTGAAACCTTAGTGAGTGGCCAGGCGGGCGGCACTTTGTGGTGGAGACATTTACTATGTTTCCCAGAAACAAGAGAATAAAAGGCAGAAGATGAATGGCCTTTGCCTCTGAAACAGCTGCTGCTGCTCTTGCGTCTGCATGGCCAGTTGATTTGGAGATTTGTGAAGAGAGCCTCTGAGCCCCAGGCTCCTGCCAAGTGAGCTTCCAGGATCATCCCATGGCAGGCGTTATCTTTCTGTGCCAGGTGCTGCAAAACAAATGCCCTGGAGCTAGAAGATGAAATACACTTTCTCCTGGAGGGGAATGCAGACACAACTTTGGTCCAACCCAGAAGATCAAGGTCATCTTGTTCTGGAAAGCGACTTGGAGCTAAGTTAACAGCACTCATCCAAGCAACGATTAGTGAGGGAGGGGCCTGGAATTGCTGTTATTGAAAGACCCTGATAATAATGCCCACTTTCCAGTATTTGTGACATGCCCGGAGGTGGAGGTGGGCAGCATGGCAGAAGTCGATACAAGCAGTACATCATCCAGAAATGGAAAATATTTCCCCTAGATGGTGAATGACATTGAGATCCTTCTGCCCTATTCAGTCCACCCTTGGCAGATATGTTAGATACCAATTCATTTACCATAGGCCAGTTTTCCCTTTCCCTTTCAAATTAAAGAGTTCTCTAACAAGATGTCTAGGATCAAATAAATTTGGAAAAGTACAGGCTAACAAAATTAAATAGGTTTCTTTGTGCAGGATTTCTCTAAACTCTCAATATGCTAACATGCATTGAAATTTTCCAAAGAGGAACACATGCAGCAGTGTGGTTTTTTGTTTTTTGTTTGTTTGTTTGGTTTTGAGCACAAGGACCTGTTCCCCTGAAGCATCTATGAAGGTGAGTGTTGCTCTCTTTTCACTTAGACAAACACTTCCTTAGGCTAACATTTAAATAGTTGACACTCTCTGAGACCAAATGGTACCTGGGGAAGAAGCCAGGACGATGCTGAGGATTCATTTTAAAAGTGCCACAGGAGATTTAAAAAGAAACAGAAAGGGGGTTCCCTGGTGGGCCAGTGGTTTTTAAGACTTGGCTTTCCAGTGCAGCCAGTGCAGGTTCGATCCCCATGAGGGAGTTAGGATCCCACATGCCTTGATGCCAATGAAGTGAAAAACATAAAACAGAAGCAATGTTGTAACAAATTCAAAAAAGACTTTTAAAAATGGTCCACATAAAAGAAACCTTGAAAAAAAAAAAAGAGAGAGAGAGGGAAAAAGAGGGAGAAATAACCAGCCCAGGGGCAGGAGCAGGAGGCTGATTCTCCTGCCTCAGTGGCTTTTCTGGCAGAAGCAGCCAGCCCTGCCCTAAAGGCTTTACCTTCAGAAGCGGTGAGCCTGGCATTTGCTCTAAGAAGTGGAAGGTGCTATCTCGTGTTGATGGGAGGGGAAACAACCGGAATGAAGATTGGAGGATCCCACTGAAGGCTCCACTTAAGGGAGAAGGGCCTATCAGAATTTAACTACATAAAAAGCGCCACTTAAAATATTATCCTCAGAGAATCTTTGCTGCACAACTGTTTGTGCTGATACCAGCTTTAATAAATTTCTGGGGTAAACCTTTTTACACAATCAGAGGACTTATAGGGGATTTCAGTCTAACCTCCTACTCTATCCATCAGTTCCATCCACATTTAGATATCCACATTTATAAGAGTTGTCCTGTTGCTTTTGAACACCTCCAGTGATGAGCATCTCAGCATCTTCTAAGGCAGCTCGTTCCATTGTCAATCAGCTCTAACAGTTGGGGTCCAGGACTGTGAACATAATGAATAACATGGTCAAAAGTTTCCTTCATTCTCAACGCTTGCTGGTTTGTGAATAATACTGTGTACTAGGCTCTGCCGGTAAGTTATGTAGACTCTAAAATAAGCAACAATAAGGGAGATATACTGATTCTGGAACAATGCACAGAAAGAAACATATAAATAAAGCAGCCCCAAATTAGTCCTTTTGTTGATATTCATTTATTTATTTTCAGATTTTATTTTATATCATTTCATTTTAGTTTTTTTTTTTACTTTACAATATTGTATTGGTTTTGCCATACATCAACATGAATCTGCCATGGGTATACACGTGTTCCCAATCCTGAACTCCCCTCCCACATCCTTCCCTATACCATCTCTCTGGGTCATCCCAATGCACCAGCCCCAAGCATCCTGTATCCTGCGTCAAACCTAGACTGGTGATTCCTTTCTTATATGATATTATACATGTTTCAATGCCATTCTCCCAAATCATTCCCTCCTCTCCCTCTCCGACAGAGTCCAAAAGAACATGCTATACATCTGTGTCTCTTTTGCTGTCTCATATACAGGGTTATCATTACCATCTTTTTAAATTCCATATATATATGTTAGTATACTGTATTGGTGTTTTTCTTTCTAGCTTACTTTGTATAACAGGTTTACTTTACAATATTGTATTGGTTTTGCCATACATCAACATGAATCTGCCATGGGTATACACGTGTTCCCAATCTTGAACTCCCCTCCCACATCCTTCCCTATACCATCTCTCTGGGTCATCCCAATGCACCAGCCCCAAGCATCCTGTATCCTGCGTCAAACCTAGACTGGTGATTCCTTTCTTATATGATATTATACATGTTTCAATGCCATTCTCCCAAATCATTCCCTCCTCTCCCTCTCCGACAGAGTCCAAAAGAACATGCTATACATCTGTGTCTCTTTTGCTGTCTCATATACAGGGTTATCATTACCATCTTTTTAAATTCCATATATATATGTTAGTATACTGTATTGGTGTTTTTCTTTCTAGCTTACTTTGTATAACAGGCTCCAGTTTCATCCACCTCATTAGAACTGATTCAAATGCATTCTTTTTAAGGGCTGAGTAATACTCTATTGTGTATATGTACCACAGCTTTCTTATCCATTCATCTGCTGATGGACATCTAGGTTGTTTCCATGTCCTGGCTGTTATAAACAGTGCTGCGATGAACATTGGGGTACCTGTGTCTCTTTCAATTCTGGTTTCCTTGGTGTGTATGCCCAGCAGTAGGATTGCTGGGTCATAAGGCAGTTCTATTTCCAGTTCTTTATAGTTTACTCTTTGGGGAAAAGAGCCATTCTATGGATGTACCTCTGTGGTGAAAGAGGAAGAAGTTTGTTTTTCAGAAAAAAGTGAGCTGATGCAGTGAGAGTGTTTTCTCAAGTGTTCTGCACACATCTGTGTCAAGTGTCACAGTATGGGGCTATCAGTGGGGCTCTGATGAGGCAGCGAGTGGAACGGAGGAAAGAACCACATCGCTAGGGGGGAAGTAGGAGCCAAAGGAAGTCAGTGGAAAAGGGAGTGATGAAAGATCCAAGTGGGAAGAAAATGGGTCGATGAGGAAGTGTCCTTTTGAAAAGTCAGTTTCTGTGTATGAAGCATGCCACTTTAGTAATCACATGCCTCCAATCCCTTTGTCTAACTCTGAAACTCAGGCATCAGCCTCTTTTTCCCTTTGTTCCGCCCTCCCCTTCCAATCTTCCATCACGTTTTTTACCCATCTCTTCAGCACAATGACATTATTTGATGTGTTCACACCTAGTAAGTGCTCACTATTTTTAATTAAAACAAAATAAGAGCCTTTTAAGAGGGAAAGCAATCTGAGGAGAACCCTCCCCTGTGAACGTCTCTCTGTGTCAATGGGCAACATTTACCCAACAGAGGGAAGATGTCTTTTTCAATAAATGAGCCGTTAAGACTAAGTTTCTGGATCAATGAAGGCACCAGGAATGAGCTAAGAAGGAGGAATGTCCTTCACGGGAAGGACTTTCTGCCTCCCGCCTCCCTGAATAGATAGCTGCCTCCCTGAAGATGCGTCCTTCCCTCGCAGACTCTCATCCATCTGCTCCTGGGCTCCCCAGTGGAGCTACTGGCCACAGAGAGGGGCGCGAGGCTCCAGTTCACCCTCAGCTGGGGAGGTCCTGGGCCTTCACTTATCCTAGGGCTCCTGAGGGCTCTTGACAGAGACTACTAGATCAGTCTAGACAGTGCCAGCTGGGTCAGTGTGAGGGTCAAGTGAGTGTGTGTGTGTGTAGAAGGGAGCCAGTGATTGTGTGTATGTAGGAGGGATCCAATGAGTGTGTGTGTAGGAGGGACCCAGTGTGTTTGTGTGTTTGTGTATGTATGTGTGTATGTAGGAGGGATCTGGTGAGTGTGTTGGGGAGAGGAATCCAATCAGTCTGTGTGCATGTATAGAAGGGATCCTGTGTGTGTGTGTGTGTGTGTGTGTGTGTGTGTGTAGGAGGGACTGAGTGAGTGTGTGCGTGTGAGGAATGCAATGAGTCTTTGTGTGTGTATAAGAGGGGTCCTCTGTGTGTGTGTGTGTGTGTAGGAGATACCCATTGTGTGTGTGTGTTTGTGTGTGTGTGTAGGAGGGATCCAGTGAGTGTGTGTGTGTATAAGGAATCTGATGAGTCTGTGTGTGTGTATAGGAGGGGTCCTGTGTGTGTGTGTGTGTGTGTGTGTGTGTGTGTGTGTGTGTAGGAGGTAGGGTGGTTTATAAGGCCTAAAAAAACAGTTTGGTCAAAAATACCCCTATTGCCAAGACATTTATGTCTTTCTCATATTGCAGAAAACTCAGCGTCTGTGAGCCAGTGCTGAATCAAATTTTAGGGACAGTTTGGGGTGAAGTAGAGGTAGAGAAAGGAATGGCTGACCCACTCCAGTATTCTAGCTTGGAGAATTCCATCAACAGAGGAGACTGGTGGGCTACCATCCACAGGGTCACAAACAGTTGGACAAGACTGAGATAGGGGACTGGAATGCAAAAGTAGGAAATCAAGAAACACCTGGAGTAACAGGCAAATGTGGCCTGGGAATGTGGAATGAAGCAGGGCAAAGACTAATAGAGTTTTGCCAAGAAAATACACTGGTCATAGCAAACACCCTCTTCCAACAGCACAAGAGAAGACTCTACACATGGACATCATCAGACAGTCAACACCGAAATCAAATTGATTATATTCTTGGCAGCCAAAGATGGAGAAACTCTATACAATTAACAACAACAACAACAACAAAAAAGACCAGGAGTTGACTGTGGCTCAGATCATGAACTCCTTATTACCAAATTCAGATTTAAACTGAAGAAAGTAAGGAAAACCACTAGACTATTCAGGTATGACCTAAATCAAATACCTTATGATTATACAGTGAAAGTGAGAAATAGATTTAAGGGACTAGATCTGATAGAGTGCCTGATGAACTATGGAATGAGGTTCGTGACATTGTACAGGAAAAAGGGATCAAGACCATCCTCGTGGAAAAGAAATGCAAAAAAAGCAAAATGGCTGTCTGGGAAGGCCTTACAAACAGGTGAGAAAAGAAGACAAGTGAAAAGCAAAGGAGAAAGCAAAGGAGAAAAGGAAAGATATAAGCATCTGAATGTAGAGTTCCAAAGAATAGCAAGAATAGATAAGAAAGCCTTCTTAGGTGATCAATGCAAAGAAATAGAGGAAAAGAACAGAATGAGAAAGACTAGAGATCTCTTCAAAAAATTAGATATACCAAGGGAACATTTCATGCAAAGATGAGCACAATAAAGGATAGAAATGACATGGACCTAACAGAAGCAGGAGACGTTAAAAAGAGATGGCAAGAATACACAGAAGACCTGTACAAAAAAGATCTTCATGACCCAGATAATCACGATGGTATGATCACTCATCTAGAACCAGATATCCTGGAATATGAGGTCAAGTGGGCCTTAGAAAGCATCACTATGAACAAAGCTAGTGGAGGTGATGGAATTCCAGTTGAGCTATTTCAAATCCTGAAAGATGATGCTGTAAAAGTGCTGCTCAATATGCCAACAAATTTGGAAAACTCAGCAGTGGCCACAGGACTGGAAAAGGTCAGTTTTCATTCCAATCCCCCAAAAAGCAATGCCAAAGAATGCTCAAACTACCACACAATTGCACTCATCTCACATGCTAGTAAAGTAATGCTCAAAATTCTCCAAGCCAGGCTTCAGCAATACGTG
>SJYC01109221.1:0-63376 GCA_006408675.1 Madoqua kirkii
TAGAATTAGAATGAAAACTAACCTTTTTCAGTCCTGTGGTCACTTCTTAGTTTTCCAAATTTGCTGACAAATTAAGCGCAGCACTTTAACAGCATCATTTTTTAGGATTTAAAATAGCTCAGCTGGAATTCCATCACCTCCACTAGCTTTGTTCATAGTGACGCTTCTTAAGGCCCATTTGACTTCACACTTCAGAATGGCTGGTTCTGGGTGAGTGACCACATCATTGTGGTTATCCAGGTCATCAAGACCTTTCTTGGTATAGTTCTTCTGTGTATTCTCGCTGACTCTTCTTAGTCTCTTTCTGTTCTTTATCATGCTCATCCTTGCATGAAATGTTCCCTTGCTGTCTCCAATTTTCTTGACAACATCTCTAGTCTTTACCATTCTATTGTTTTACTCTATCTCTTTGCATTGTTCATTTAAGAAGGCTCTCTTGCTATTCTCTTGAGTTCTGCCTTCAGCACCTCTTTCTCCTGCAACCTTACCATTCACCTCTTTACTCATCTATTTGTAAAGCATCTTTGAACAATCGCTTTGCCTTCTTGCATTTTCTTTTGGTTTTGGTCACTGCTTCCTGTAAAGTGTTACAAACTTCCATCCATAATTCTTTAGGCACTCTGTCTACCAAATCTTATCCTTATACCTCTACTGTATAATCATAAGGGATTTGGTTTAGATAATACCTTAATGACCTAGTGGTTTTCCCAAATTTTTCAATTTAAGCCTGAATTTTCCAATAAGGGGCTCATGATCTGAGCCACAGTCAGCTCCACATCTTGTTTTTGCTGACCGTGTAGAGCTTCTTCATCTTTGGTTGCAAAGAACATAATCAGTCTGATTTTGGTATTGACCATCCGGTGATGTCCATGTGTAAAGTTGTCTCTTGTGTTGTTGGAAAAGGATGTTTGCTTTGACCACTATGTTCTCTTGACACAATTCTGTTAGCCTTTGCCTTGGTTTATTTTGTAATCCAAGACTAAACTTGGCTGTTCTTGACTTCCTACTTTTGCATTCCAGTCCCCTGTGATGAAAAGGACACTTTTTTGTGTGTGTGATAGTTCTAGGTCTTGTAAGTCTTCAAAGGACTGGTCAGTTTCAGCTTCTTTGGCATCAGTGTTTGGAGCATACACTTGGCTTATTGTGATGTTGAATGGTTTGCCTTGGAAACAAACCAAGATCATTCTGTTGTTTTTGAGACTGTACCCAAGTACTGCATTTCAGACTCTTTTGTTGACTATGAGAGCCACTCCATTTCTTCTGAGGGCTTCTTGCCACAGTAGTAGACATAATGGTCATCTGAGTTAAATTTGTTCATCCCTGTCCATTTTAGTTCATTGATTCCTAAGATGTTCACTCTTGCCTACTGCTTGACCACATCCAATTTACCTTGATTCATGGGCTTAAAATTCCCAGTTCCTATGCAGTATTGCTCTTTACAGCACTGGAATTTCCCTTCGCCACCAGACACATCCGCAGCTGAGTGCTGTCCCCATTTTGGCCCGGCTGCTTTATCCACTCTTACGCCAGCTGCTAGTAATTGCCTTCTGCCCCTCCCCAGTAGTGCACTGGACACCTTCTGACCTGGGGGCTCATCTTCTGGTGTCATATTTCTTTTCCTTTTGATGCTATCTGTGGGGTTCTCCAGGCAAGAAAACTGGAGTGATTTCCCATTTCCTCCTTCGGGGGACCACCTTTTGTCAGAACTCCTCATTATGCCCCGTCTGTCTTGGGTGGCCTGCAAGGCATAGCGCACAGTTTCATTGTGTTCCACAAGCCCCTTAGCCACAACAAGGCAGTGATCCATGAAGGGGTAACAAATGATTATTATTTATAAAAGAAAGGAGTAGTTTTTGGAATTAGCATGGATTCACTATAAACAGTTTATACACCGAATTAAAAGATGCTTACTCCTTAGAAGAAAAGTTATGAACAACCTAGATAGCATATTCAAAAGCAGAGACATTACTTTGCCAACTAAGGTTCGTCTAGTCAAGGCTATGGTTTTTCCTGTGGTCATGTATGGATGTGAGAGTTGGACTGTGAAGAAGGCTGAGTGCCAAAGAATTGATGCTTTTGAACTGTGGTGTTGGAGAAGACTCTTGACAGTCCCTTGGACTGCAAGGAGATCCAACCAGTCCATTATGAAGGAGATCAACCCTGGGATTTCTTTGGAAGGAATGATGCTAAAGCTGAAACTCCAGTACTTTGTCCACCTCATGCGAAGAGTTGACTCATTGGAAAAGACTCTGATGCTGGGAGGGATTGGGGGCAGGAGGAGAAGGGGACGACAGAGGATGAGATGGCTGGATGGCACCACGGACTCGATGGACGCGAGTCTGAGTGATCTCCAGGAGTCGGTGATGGATGGAGAGGCCTGGTGTGCTGCGATTCATGGGGTTGCAAAGAGTCAGACACGACTGAGTGACTGAACTGAACTGAACTGAACTGTATGTCCTTATTTTGCTAAATTATTAGACTGATACCATAATCTGTATAAGTAAGACAGTCAACAGTTTTTAAAATGGTATTCTTGTGAACAAGATAAAGAAATATGGTTTGACTGGAAAACTCCTGGGAAAATTCATGGCTGATGTTAACAGTGGAGGAAATTATCTAATAATAATTATAGTATTAATAGTGACTAAAATCTGTTTATTGATTTAGTGCTTTACATGTTCTCTCACTTTTATTAACTTACATGTAGTGTCTAGTGATAGAGTTAGTCCCATCTTGCTAAATATCTTTGGAATTGATTTGGATGAATACCAAGCAAGCATTCATGGTGGAAGATCACTGACAGGAACAACCCTATGCTGGATTATTTCATTCAGAGATATTGTAAAAAGTTCAAATGACTTTCAAACTTTTCTAAGAGCATCAGAAAATTTTCCTAAAAAAAAGAAATCTTTGAAAGAGAGATGTGTATAAACATATAAGAGCAGAGTTGCTTGGCTTCGAGTGTTCAGAAGGCTCTATTCAATATCCTCTTTGCAGTAGTTAATCCTTCACTTTGCCCTCTCTTTGGAGCTTATTTGCAGTGGTGGTAGAGACAGGGGAAGAATCTGGAGAATTCCAGGACTTTTGGATTCCAGTCTAATAAATCCCTGAACTAGTGTGGATTCCAAGTCAACATCCAAAACTATGACTCAGTTCAGTCGCTCAGTCATGTCCGACTCTTGGCGACCCCATGGACTGCATTACGCCAGGCTTCCCTGTCCATTATGAACTCCTGGAGCTTACTCAAACTCATATCCATTAAGTCAGTGATGCCATCCAATCATATCATCCTCTGTTGTCCCCTTCTCCTCCTGCCTTCAATCTTTCCCAGCAACAGGGTCTTTTCAAATGAGTCAGTTCTTTGCATCAGGTGGCCAAAGTGTTGGAGTTTCAGCTGCAGCATCATTCCTCCCAATGAACACCCAGGACTGATCTCCTTTAAGATGGACTGGTTTGATCTCCTTGAAGTCTAAGGGACTCTCAAGGGTCTTCTCCAACACCACAGTTCAAAAGCATCAATTCTTCAGTGCTCAGTTTTATTTATGGTTCAACTCTCACAGCCATACATGACTACTAGAAAAACCATAGCTTTGAATAGATGGACCTTTGTTGGCAAAGTAATGTCTCTGCTTTATAATATGCTGTCTAGGTTGGCCATAACTTTTCTTCCAAGGAGCAAACGTCTTTTAATTTCATGGCTGCGGTCATCATCTGCAGTGATTTTGGAGCCCCCAAAATAGTCTGTCACTGTTTTCACTGTTTCCCTATCTATTTGCCATGAAGTGATGGGACTAGATGCCATGATCTTCGTTTTCTGAATGCTGAGCTTTAGGCCAATTTTTTTACTCTCTTCTTTCACTTTCAACAAGAGGCTCTTTTGTTCTTCTTTGTTTTCTGCCATAAGGGTGGTGTCATCTGCATATCTTAGGTTACTGATATTTCTCCCAGTAATCTTGATTCCAACTTGTGCTTCATCCAGTCCAGTATTTCTCATGATGTAATCTGCATATAAGTTAAATAAGCAAGGTGACAATATACAGCCTTGAAGTACTCCTTTTCCTATTTGGAACCAGTCTGTTGTTCCATGTCCAATTCTAACTGTTGCTTTTTGACCTGCATACAGATTTCTCAGGAGGCAGGTCAGGTAGTCTGGTATTCCCATCTTTTTCAGAATTTTCCACAGTTTGTTGTGAGCCACACAGTCAAAGGCTTTGGCATAGTCAATATAGCAGAAATAGATGTTTTTCTGGAACTCTCTTGCTTTTTCGATGATCCAGTGGAACAAAGATTAGATGGTAATATGTAAGGTGTTCTAATGCTATTCCTATGTCTGCAACTTAGTTCAAGACACTGCAGCACATAGAGTGAATTCATAAGTGCTAAGCAGATAAGCACTAATGAGTCTAACCTAGGAGCAATGTCGGTATTAAGTTCCCATGTCCAGGGGAAACTGGAACCTTTCTGGCAGTCCAGTGGTTAAGACTTCACTTTCCAATGCAGGGGGTGCAGGTTTGTTCCCTGGTTGGGGAACTAAGGCCCCAAATGCTGTGAGGTGCAGCCCGAAGCTTGGGGCTTCTCTGGTGGCTCGGCAGTAAAGAATCAGCCGGCAATGCAGGAGACCCAGGGGATGCGGGTTAGATCCTTGGGTCAGGAAGAGCCCCTGCAAGAGGAAACGGCAACCCACTCCAGTATTTCTGTTGGGAAAATCCCATGAACAGAGGAGCCTGGCAGGATACAGTCTGTGGGGTCACAAAGAGTCGGCATGACGGAGCACACACACACTAGGGGAACCCCAGTTAGAATTACAGAATGAGGTTTCTATTAATAGACATCACTTTCTGCCCTCTGGGAACATCTAAAACAGGAAAGGCAGAGAGGCATCGTGGGAGATACAGATGCCCTTCTAGCCAACCAACAGTCACAGTCAGATTAGGATTACCCTGGGTTCAGATGCAAGGTAGGGGGCTGGGAGAAATCTGTGTCGCACAGAAGAGATGTCACTTGTGTGTGCATTTTCACCCACATGCGCAGTGGAGGAAAGCAAAAAGTATTTTCAGGTTTCTAAGCAATCGGAAGTGCTTTTCTTTTTCTTTTCTTTTTAACGCTCTTCTTTGTAAATAAAAGAAACAAATAGGCCTTTACATTGTCTGGCTTGTTTCATGAGCAGGACTTACAGGAGAGTGTCTACCCTGGCTAAAGTCTATCCCTCAAGGCACAAACGACTTTGCAGTGGCCCTTTCTCTCCAGCACTGACATGGAGAAAGGGGAAGCAGAGTCAGACTTGAGTTCACACCTTCACTGATCCCTGGAGAAATCTGGCACCCCAGTCCTGGAGCTGGAGTGGGACCCAGTGTTAAGAGCTGAAGGTAATGGAATCAGAGAACAGTGGCAGAACCCAGAGATGGGTGCTTGTCCTAATGTGCTGGACAGTGGTGGGGTGGCTGCTTCTTGAGTCGTATGTGGGTGGGCTAAAAAGATCAGCATCCTGGTGGGAGGGTAAGAATGTCCCCAGATGCTTTGCATTTTGTTTCTTAATATATAATTTCCTTTTTTATTGAGGTATAGTTGATTTATAATATTAGTTTCAGGTGTACAATATAGTGATTCAATATTTTTATAGTTTACACTTTACTTAAAGTTATTATAAAAACTGGCTACATTCCCTATGTTATCCTATGTTATACAATATATCCTTATAGTTTATTCATTTTATAGGCAGTAGTCCCTCCCCCTCATCTTGCCCCTCCCTCCTTCCTTCTTCCCACTGGTAACAAGGAATTTGCTCTCTATATTGATGAGTCTGTCTGTTTTATTATATTTATATTTTATATGCATAACTTTTATTGTTATAATGAACATACAATACTGTATTAGCTTCAGGTGTACAATATAGTGATTCAATATTTTTATAGTTTACACTTTACTTAAAGTTATTATAAAAACTGGCTACATTCCCTATGTTATCCTATGTTATACAATATATCCTTATAGTTTATTCATTTTATAGGCAGTAGTCCCTCCCCCTCATCTTGCCCCTCCCTCCTTCCTTCTTCCCACTGGTAACAAGGAATTTGCTCTCTATATTGATGAGTCTGTCTGTTTTATTATATTTATATTTTATATTCCACATATAAGTGATAAGATACAATATTTGTCTTTGCCTTACTTATTGCACTAAGCATAATACCCTTCAGATCCACCCATATCATTGCACATGGCAAACTTTCCTTCTTTGTTATGGCTAAGTTGTATTCCATTGTATATGTGTATATTCCACATCTTCCTTATCCATTCAGCTGTTGTTGGATGTCTTGTGTTTTAATACACTGTATGTTGAGGTTTCTCCCTGACTAGATGGTGAGTTCTTCAAAGAGAAGGGAGATGCTGTCCACCCACTACTTTGTCCCTAACCCCCCAAATAGCCTCCTAAAATACCTGGAGATACTTTGAAACAGTCTTCCTCAGAGTTCTTTAGTCTTCCAAATATTTGCTCTGGAATTTGGGTACAGAATGCTGGGATGCAGTCTGTAACTACTAAATCAGAATCCCTAGAAGAAGGTCAGAACTTGAATGCTTTAGAAACTCCACAGATTTTACATATATATATATATATATATATATATATATATATACATACATACATACACACACACACACACACACACACACACACACACGCACATCTGTGAACCACTGACCTGGAACAGGATTTAAAAATCACAGTTGCTTAATGTTGGATTCTGAAGCCAGGATGGTTGAGTTTTAAATCCCAGCTCTGCTCTTTACTCCTTTTAAGACCTTGGGCAGGCTTGCCCTTGATTTCCTTTCATGCCTTGATTTACTCATCTGTAAACTGGGGTTAACCATAATCTCTGTCTCACAGGGATGTTGTGAGCTTCAGTGAAGTTGTAAGTATCAAGGCCTTAGCGCAATATGTGGTACGCAGTAAGCAGTTATAAGTATAAGCAATTCAGTCCAGTCACCAAGAATGATAGGCACGTGCTTTTTAAAAGCAGGCCCCCGAGGAAAACAAAAGAGTCTCAGTGTCACCTGGAGACCCAGTTCTGAGCACCTGGGTCAGAAGTTCCGGGAAGCCCCGATCAGAGAATATGAAGTCAAAGGATTCCATGGGGGCATCTGTTATGGATGAGGAAACTGAGGCCCCGAGAGCTGCAGGGATGTGTCTGCTGTCCCAGGCTGTGACTTCCACACACAGCTCCTGACTCCCAGTATGGTGTTCTGGCCCCGGAAGAGATGCTGTCAGCAGGGTAGAGACACTTGCAGACTCCTCCTGTCCTGATCTGCTAGCCCAGCTTCCAGTGACCTCTGCCCTCCAACAGTGCCATCAGCTTGAAGTCTGAAAGCCCAGGTTTGTGAGTGGGCTTGGAATAAACCAACTCGGAGCCATCAGATTTTGATGGGGAAGACTCTCTGGGATTCCTCTAAATTATACAGATCAAACCATTCAGTTTTAAAGGGAATCAGTCCTGAATATTCATTGGAAAGACTGATGCTGAAGCTGAAGCTCCAGTACTTTGGCCACCTGATGCAAAGAGCTGACTGATTTGAAAAGACCCTGATGCTGGGAAAGATTGAAGGTGAGAGGAGAAGGGGACGACAGAGGATGAAATGGTTGGATGGCATCAGTGACTCAATGGACATGCGTTTGAGCAAGTTCAGGGAGTTGGGGATGGACAGGGAAGCCTGGTGTGCTGCATACGGTACATGGGCTTGCAAACAGTCGGACACGGCTGAGCGACTGAACTGACCTGATGCAGATCAAAGCACTGACAACGGCCTCAGCCTTGCTCCCTTTTGTAACTTCCTCCAAATGAGAGGAGCGGTTCATTCAGGGACAGCTCCTTGTTGTTTGTAACAAGTTGCCTTGATACTGGATGTCTCTCTGGTTACCTGCCCCTTATGCATTCCCAAGGACAGTCTTGACTTCAGCTAAAGATCACCCTTAGGCATCTCTTCTCTCCAGGGCTTAACTGCCTTTCATCCAGTGATGATCTTCCCACTTCAGAACACATCCTTCTTACACCCGTTCTTGTCTCCAATGGGATTCAGGGTCCAGGTTTCTAGCTAGGATGCAAAGAAAGGAGGCTTAGTGAGAGCAAGCAGGAGAGAGAGAGCCCGGTGCCTGGAAACGACTCAACATCTTGCCCTTGTTACTAATAATCCTCCCAAAATCACCGAATGGTTTCTAGGCATTAAAGTTATCGCTTGCCATAAACCCCTTGTCTGTTTTCTGGAGAGTTTAATATATTGCAGGAAGTTTCACCCATAAAAGGTGATGGCTGCGCTCCTGTGAGTGAGCTGGGCGTCTGTAACTTATGACCTTCATAAATGTGAGTGGGTCTCGCGAGCAAGTCCATCCGTCTTTGGAGTAATTCTGCTTCGTAGTAAAATATTTTACTGTGCACACTCCTGTCAGCATTTGCCTTGGTGGTGTGGAGGCTTCTGTTCTTGCCGCCTCTTGCTCCTTTCTCCTGTTCCACTGTCTATTATCTCACTTCCAGACTCCAACTGGGGACTCAGAGACTCATCTTTGCTTTTTTAGGGCTGCAGCTCACTGGACTTGGAGAGTGGCAGAATGGTTGTAGCATATTTATCACTGTGACATTCTGGGTGCTTTTTTTCTTACTGAACTGAAGGGAATCTGGTAAGAAAGCCATCACTTTAAGCAGAGACAGTTTTCCGTTATCAAATGGAACTCTGTGCTTGAAGGTGCTTTGCAAGCTGTAGAGTCTTCTAGAAGCATGAGAAAGCCTTGTCACCTTGATGGAGAATAGCAGTTAACATGCTGCATTGTAGTCCCAGAGACTCGGATAGGCTTTGTTGAACTATTGCTTTAACACTGGCCCCGAAAGGAATCCAGCACTTCCCAGGCATCGTGGGGCCCTAGAAAAAGTGCTCCTGTCAGCAAGTTTACATCTCAATTCCACCACCTGCTACCTGTGTGACTTCTGGCAAATTCCTCACCTTCTCCATGCCTCAGTTCCCAAAGGTGCCAAGTTCCTATGCTACCTTCATTGCAATGTTGTTATAAAGAGCAAACTAAATACTTTATAAACAGAAAAAAAAAAAAAAATCTAAAAATGCCGAGTGATCATGTTTTTATGGTAAGGGATAATGGAAGGGTACAGACTTAAAGGGAATGAAGCCAAGTGGAAAATGAGAGAGTTAATAAAAAGGACTTAAAAGAAAAATAGCTAATTGGATATAGTATGTGAACTCTTCATCTCTCATAATTGGGTGTTGCATCTAGTGGTAGGCATGGGGTGGCAGTGGGAACTGGGAGTAGTTTGATCATACCCACGGGGGTCGGGTTCAGTGAGGATGGGGTGGCAGTTCATCCACCCAGTAATCTGATGTTTCCCAATGTTTTGCATGGCCTGGCCTTGGGGTAGCTCAGCTCACTTTCAACTTGACAAGTGTATCTTGAATGCCTAGTGTGTGCCAAGCACTACTGTGGGAGTTTGAGTTGTATCTCTTAGCAAAATAAAGATCTCTAGCTTCGAGAAGCTTGCAGTTTAGAGGTGGCAGTTGTCTGCTACACGTACACAGTGGATAAAGAGTTGCTCAAACATGGGATAGAGCCTAGAGGAGCAGATGCAGCCCCACTGGCTCTCCCATCCTTCATGCAGACACTTGGGGGAGGTCTGTAAATACTGAATCTGTGGGTCATTGAACAGAGAGAGTTTATCAGACTCCATGGGGCTCTGCAAGTCCATCCTTCCTCCCTTTTTCCTCTCTCTCTCCTTCATTTCCTTCCTCCCTCCCTTCCTGCTGTTGGGCACATCATCTTTGTATCACAGGTCCATACTAGTTTGTCAAATAGACCAATAGGAACAAGTTTATTCAATTCTCAGTGACTCATGTGGCCAAATTCAGAATTCAGCCGTAAAACCTGCTTGGTAGAACACTTCAGTTTCTTCAGTTGAGTTTCTGGAACATTTAGGGTGAGAGCAGAGAGACTGAGTAGGGAATAGCATGGAGCAGGGGAAACATGAGAAATATCAAGGTGAGGGGATTGTTCCTTGGGGAAAGTTAGTCTTTTATCCCATTTTAGAGTCTGTTGTGTGCATGCTTAGTCGCTAGTCATGTCTCTGAGACCCATGGATGGTAGCCCACCAGGCTCCTCTGGAGCCTGGTGGCTCCAGGCAAATTTTTTCCAGGCAAAAATACTGGAGTGGGTTGCCATTTCTTACTCCAGGGGATCCTTCTGACCCAGGGATCAAACTCGCATCTCAAGTCTCCGTCTGCTACCTGAGTCACCTGCTGCCTGTGTGACAGCTGGCAAATTACTTACCTTCTTTGTGCCTCAATTTCCAAAGGTATATGGCTGTGGCACCCCACTCCAGTACTCTTGCCTGGAAAATCCCATGGACGGAGGAACCTGGAAGGCTGCAGTCCATGGTGTCGCTGAGGGTCAGACAGGACTGAGTGACTTCCCTTTCACTTTTCACTTTCATGCATTGGAGAAGGAAATGGCAACCCACTCCAGTGTTCTTGCCTGGAGAACCCCAGGGACGGGGGAGCCTGGTGGGCTGCCGTCTGTGGGGTCGCACAGTGTCGGACTTGACTGAAGCGACGCAGCAGCAGCAGAGTTCCCATGTCATCTTCAAGGGCTTCCCAGGTGGCTCTAGTGGTAAAGAGTCCACCTGCCAATGCAGGAGGCATACGAACTGCAGGTTTGATCCCTGGGTTGGGAAGATGTCATTTTCATTGAAATGTTGTTGTAAAGAACAAACTAAATACTTCATAAACAGAAAAAACTCTAAAAATGCCACGTGATCATCTTTTAATGCAAGAGCTGCCTCTTGCCTCACTTTGAGAACTTGTTATTGAGAAGACGATCGTATATTCTTTTATTTATGACTTGTCAGAGGAATTACTTATATTAGTCAGCTATTGCTGTGTGAAAGAAAAGAAAGTGAAAGTTGCTCAGTCGTGTCTGACTCTTTGTGACCCATGGAATTCTCCAGGCCAAAATACTGGAATGGGTAGCCTTCTCAGGGGATCTTCCCAACCAAGGAGTTGAACCCAGGTCTCAAACCCAGGTCTCATGCATGGCGGGTGGATTCTTTACCAGCTGAGCCACAAGAGAAGCTCAAGAATAAGAGTAGCCTTTCCTTTCTCCAGCAGATCTTCCTGACCCAGGAATCGAACCGGGGTCTCCTGCATTGTAGGCAGATTCTTTACCAGCTGAGCTATGGCAACTACCAAGTCTCAGCAGTGTGCAACCATGAACATGTAGTTTGCTCACACATCTTCAGGCTTCCTGGGAGGGGCTGATATAGACTGGGCTCAGCTGGTGGCTCTAAGTCAGTGGTTCCCAGAGCTCCATGTGTCTCCCTGCTCTGTCTCTCTGCTCTCCTGTTCAACATTCTGGGAAACTCTTCTAACTAATCTTCAAGAACATTTTCGAAGGCGAATTTCAAATTCAGCCACACCAGTCCTTGATGGCATGAGTCTTCTTGTTGGTCCCAGGAATTGAACCAGGGTCTCCTGCACTGCAGGCAGATTCTTTACCAACTGAGCTATGGCAACTACCAAGTCTCAGCAGTGTGCAACCATGAACATGTATTTTGCTCACACATCTTCAGGCTTCCTGGGAGGGGCTGATACAGACTGGGCTCAGCTGGTGGCTCTAAGCCAGTGGTTCCCAGAGCTCCATGTGTCTCCCTGCTCTATCTCTCTGCTCTCCTGTTCAACATTCTGGGAAACTCTTCTAACTAATCTTCAAAAACATTTTTGAAGGCGAATTTCAAATTCAGCCACACCAGTCGATGGCATGAGTCTTCTTGTTGGTCTGTTTTAGAACAGAAAATATAGCAATGATGTACCACTGGGAGGAAGTAGGGGGAGGAAGGAAGGATGAAGGGAAGGAAAAGAGGGAGGGAAGGAGGGAGGTAGGGAAGGAAGAGAGACGGGAAATAACCAGCATCAACACCTCGGAGCTTAGCAAAAATGCAGGGTATCCGTTCCTACCCCAGACTTAATCAGAATCTCTAGGGGTGGCTCCCAGCAATCTGTGTCTTGCTGAGATTTGCACATCATCTTCTCATGACAATGGCAGAGACACAAGAGGGAGAACAGAAATAGCCGATACCTCTTTAGGCTTAAATGAAGCACTGGCAATTGTCTGCCCACATTTTATTGCCATATCAAGACAGATCACTAGGATTATGTGTCCAGGGAAGGGTGAAGAACTGGGCCTAAGAATGCAATCTACTGAAGAACTTAACAAAAATAATTTTGGTATAGTACTTTATGATCTATAACATTCTTTCATTATCTCATTTAATTCTCATAATAACACTCTGAAGTAGGAACTATCTTCATTTAACACATGGAGGAAAGTAGGCTTTTAGATGCTGAGGTTAAAATCATACGGTTAATATTACCTGGGCCTCTCAACTTCAAATTTGGGATTATTGTAATTGCATTGAACTTCTAGGCCATAGATTCACAAAAGCAGGCTCCCAAATCTTTTTCATGGTCAAAAACATCTTCAGTGCACAGTGTGGGAAATACCCTATGGTTGTTACATACTTAGGGAGAATGAGTAACAGAAATACAAGAAAATATTTTCACCCATTATCAGCATTACAGTGTGCTGCTAAGTCACTTCAGTCGTGACCGACTCTGTGCGGCCCCCTTGACGGCAGCCCACCAGGCTCCCCCTTCCCTGGGATTCTCCAGGCAAGAACACTGGAGTGGGTTGCCACTTCCTTCTCCAATGCATGAAAGTGAAAAGTGAAAGTGAAGTCGCTCAGTCGTGTCCAACCCTCAGTAATCTCATGGACTGCAGCCTACCAGGCTCCTCCGTCCATGGGATTTTCCAGGCAAGAGTACTGGAGTGGGTTGCCATTGCCTTCTCCGATTATAGTGTGCAGCTAGCTCTATTTATCAGATTTCCAAGTTCTCATCTTTTTTGCTTCTGTTTCCCCATGGCTTGGGTTCTAAACTTCCACGAGCCTTCTTTTCAGTATCCTGTATCCTCTAAATCTGTGCATGCATGTGCGCTCGGTTGTGTCTGACTCTGCAACCCCATGGACTCTAGCCTGCCAGGCACCCCTGTCTATGGGATTTTCCTGGCAAGAATACTGAAGTGAGTTGCCATTTCCTCCTCCAGAAGATGTTCCTGACCCAGGGATCCAACCTACACCTCCTGTGTCTCCTGCATTGCAAGCGGATTCTTTACCACTGCCTCACCAAGGAAGGTGCCTCCAAATGTGTTATAACCAAATATCTATAAGAAATCTTCTTTGACACATTTCCTAGTGACTATGATTTTGTTGTGCTAAGGTGGGTTGCACAAGGGCAGAGAAGAGAAAGAGTAAGCATGTAGAGCTTTCCTGTTTAGCTAAAGATAGAATCTGAGAAGGGAAATAAGGCTAAGAAGGAAAACAGTAGTACGAAGAAAACGTGGCATAGAGGACATGACGTTTCTTGGAGTTGTGCTATAGAGCTACTACCCTGTCAGATATTTCATCAGCTAGCGGGATATTTTAGCAACTGCCTCTGATGACAAATCTAACAAAAAATTTTAATCAAATAAAATCTTGTTGGAAACATTTCAACAACTTAAATCTAAGAGAAAATAATTTTAAAAAACTCTTATGAGGGTACTGGCTCAGAGAAAGAGATTCATTTGTTATTTCTATATTTATGTGTAAAGGAAGCACCCCCTTTCTCTTTCTCCTTTCCTGCTTGGCTTCCAACTTATTCCTCCTCCTCGACTACCTGACAATTTAAGAATTTAAGACCCCTAAGGTACAATAGGAGAAAAATATGAGCCTGACTCCAAGTGTGATCTATAGGGAGCTCTGGCTGCACACCTTAATTATTGCTAACAAAGTAACATTTTAATAGCTTTAGGTTGAAATTGATGAGCCCTCCTGTTCACTGAAACTCTTGC
Organism: Madoqua kirkii; assembly: GCA_006408675.1. Lineage (NCBI taxonomy): Eukaryota > Metazoa > Chordata > Mammalia > Artiodactyla > Bovidae > Madoqua > Madoqua kirkii. The sequence continues at coordinate 13,931 of SJYC01109221.1, forward strand.
AAAAACATGACATGACACCTTGTAGGAAAAAAAAAAAAAAGGACACAGTTGTTAAATAATTCACTATACATAGAATGGTCAGTTTAAAAAAAGTATATTGTCCTTGTTCAGCAACTTTTTCCAAAGAACTCAAAGTCTATTAGAGCCCATATGTTCATCTAGTGCCTTTCCACCTTTCTATAAATAGTATGCAAATAGCGTTCTCACCTTTTACAGAAGAATAAGCTGAAGAAAGGCATTATGGAAGAACAGAACAAAGTCCTCTAACAAAAGAAAGGTGAATAGCTAAACAGGAGCTTCAAAATTTCTTGAGGCCAGTGACTTCTCCATCAATTTCCATAATGGTGTAAATAGAAGGTGGGGGCATACTAGATGGTTGAGGGGACTCCAAGAAACTGAGGAAAGAGAAATTGGCCTTCATATTCCAAGGCAGATCTGTTGCAGCCTCAGTATTCCATGAGAATGACTGTCTTGGGCACTTAGCAGATCTTCAACCCATCATGATGTTTGAAGGATATTCCTGCCAATGATACCAATTAATGCACATAGTGACTATGATTTCCCAGGTCACTCACCTCATCCTCAACATCTGTAACTTCATCTAGCATGCATATGGGTGTTTGATCTTGATCGTTAGTCCAGGGAAGTTATACCGTATCTACCTTAGACCTCAACTGCAGAACTTTTCAGGACAGTGACTGTTACTTCAGAGCTCCTCTCGAGAGGCATCCAACATAGTTATTCTCCAGAACCATAGTGGGATTGTGAGAACATTGATAGGGTGACTGCAGTCTCTGCTCGGAGAAGACATGGTTCCATTCCCACTCTGCTGTTATAGCACCAGGATGCTGCAAGAACACACACATCTCAAGGGTGCGTGACTTTAAAATCTGAGTGGAATAGGGGAAAATGAGATGCAGAGACCCTTTTTAGAGACCCATAACAATATCTAATTCTACCCTTCTCCTCTCTGGCTGTTCCCTGACTTCTCAAGGAAATTAGATCTTTTCCATATTAGATAAAATATGCTTCAAAATGTCTTCTTTGAAATCAACTTATATGACACACTTTTATTCCCTATATCCTTAAATATCTTACTTTTCAAAGTCAGGTTTCTGGAACTCCAATCATCTTGTCTCTTTCCTTTTTTTTCCCCAAAATGAGTTTGAAAGGTATGTCTTAGTTCACTCAGATTTCTTTAACAAACATATATAGACTGGGCGGCTTAAAAACAGCAGAAATTCATCCCGGTCCGGAGGCTGGGAATTCCAAGATGAGAATGCTGGCAGAGTCAGAGTCTGGTGATATCCTGTTCCCTGGTACACAAGTGGCACCTTTCACCGTGACCTCACATGGCAGAAGGGACAAGAGCTCACTGGGATCTCTTTTATTGGACAGTTAATCCCAGTCATGAGGGCTCTGTTCTGAGTACCTCCCCAAAGTCCCGCCTTCTAGTACCATCACATCTGGGCATTAGGATTTCAACATACCAATTTTGAGGACATAAGCATTCAGCCCAAATTCTGTTTATAAGGACAAAATCCACTTTGAATGTTTTTCCTTTTTTTCTTGCATTTTTACATCTGAAACAGAGGGAGGAAGGTGGTAAGCTAACACTTGAAGCTCTTTTTCTGCTTATTGAATTAACTACTCAAAAGAGGAAAATTTGGGAAAAGGATTGAAGTCAGCACAGAAGGAAAAAGAGAAAGTAAAGAGCTATTAAAACATGCTGAGTCTTTTAGTAGATATTTGTCATATAGCCATATAATCATGAACATAATTCAATAATAAATGGCTTCCTGGTGAACAATATTGAGCTGAAGCTTATTTAGGGAGCCCCAATACACCTGAATCAATTCATAGCATATCAAATTACATGTCACAGTTGGTATGTATAAATAGCAGTGTATAAATACTAAAGACATTATGTGGTGGCAGATGGGGGAGGTCCTGCAATTCATTGCAAGGAGTGAGGGTGGGGGGCAGAATAATGTCATTGTAGAGAGATTAAGGAGACATCGGTTACCTTGTTGAGATGAGGGGACTAAAGGATGTAGGGATATCTAATATCATTTGCAGAAGTAGATCTGAAACATTTAAATGGTTGGCAGAGAAGAGTGATGAGGTCTCCATGGCAAGTAACCTTGAAGATGTGTTAGGAGTTTCAGGTGGTAGGGCTGCTGGTTCTTAGCCAGTACTGGAGATGACCATTTTCAGATCATCAGTCAGTGTTATTTCAAGTGTTGCCTCCTAAGGCCAACTACGATTTCTTCAGATTCTGCAAAGAAAAAATACATGTTTTTTTTTAAAAATTGGAGGATAATTGCTTTACAAAACTGTGTTCGTTTCTGCCATACATCAACATGAATCAGTCACAGGTATACATATGTCCCATCCCTCCTGAAGTTCCCTCCCATCTCCCACCCCATCCCACCCCTCTAGGTTGTCACAGAGCACTGGGTTGAGCTCCCTGTGTCACACAGTAGTTCCTTTCTTCAGGAAAGTAGAGGCCCCAGCCTGCTTTAGTCCCCTAAGCCTATGATTTCGCAAAGTGAACAAATAGCAGAGGTGGCGTTGAGGCAAACAAATTTCAAGAGGTTGAAAGAAAGCACAGAAAACTCTCACTGTGAGCCAGATAGAGTCCCAGCTGTCTCTTATACACATCTGTTCCCTCCCATCTCCCACCCCATCCCACCCCTCTAGGTTGTCACAGAGCACTGGGTTGAGCTCCCTGTGTCACACAGCAAATTCCCATTGGCTATCTAGCTTACATATAGTAATCTATATTATTATTATAATTATTATTATTATAAATATTATTCCCTCAATTTGTTCTACCTCACCTTCTTCTACTGTGTCCACAAGTCTCTTCTCTATGTCTGAGTCTCCACTGCTGCCCTGCAAATGGGTTCTCTGATGTTTACTGCAGTGCTTTTTACAGTATCCAGGACGTGGAAGCAACCCAGATGTTCACTGACAGATGAATGGATACTGAAATTGTGGTACATATATACAATGGGTTATTCAGTTCAGTTCAATTCAATTCAGTTGCTCAGTCCTGTCTGACTTTTTGCAACCCCATGAATCGCAGCACACCAGGCCTACCTGTCTATCACCAACTCCCGGAGTCACTCAGACTCGCGTCCATTGAGTCCGTGATGCCATCCAGCCATCTCATCCTCGGTCGTCCCCTTCTCCTCCTGCCCCCAATCCCTCCCAGCATCAGAGTCTTTCCAATGAGTCAACTCTTCACATGAGGTGGCCAAAGTACTGGAGTTTCAGCTTTAGCATTATTCCTTCCAAAAAAATCTCAGGGTTGATCTCCTTCAGAATGGACTGGTTGGATCTCCTTGCAGTCCAAGGGACTCTCAAGAGTCTAGACAGGTCGTCCCCTTCTCCTCCTGCCCCCAATCCCTCCCAGCATCAGAGTCTTTCCAATGAGTCAACTCTTCACATGAGGTGGCCAAAGTACTGGAGTTTCAGCTTTAGCATTATTCCTTCCAAAAAAATCTCAGGGTTGATCTCCTTCAGAATGGACTGGTTGGATCTCCTTGCAGTCCAAGGGACTCTCAAGAGTCTTCTCCAACACCACAGTTCAAAAGCATCACTTCTTCGGCACTCAGCCTTCTTCACAGTCCAACTCTCACATCCATACATGGAATATTAATGGAATATTACTCAGCTATAAAAAGAGCAAATTTGAGTCAGTCCTAAAGAGCTGGATGAACCTAGAGCTTATTACACAGAGTGAGTAAGTCAGAAAGAAAAAGATAAGTATTGTATATTAATGCATGTGTATGGAGTCTAAAAAAATATTTTAAAATAATTTCTGAATAAATCAATTAAACTTTGAAGGAAGAAGTTGATTGGTATCAAGATTCAAACCACTCTAAAAAAAAAAAGAATCATACAAGATGAGAGTTTTTAATATGCAAATATGCAAAATAAATTAATATAGTTTTAAAAAAAGCCAATCTTACTTAAAATTAAAAACAATAGATTTTGTTGTACCTGAGTTCCCCAAAAAACCAGAGCCCAAGGTAAAAGCCAAGATTAGAAGTGTAATCCCAGGGAAGCTAACGTGAGGGGAAATGGGAGGGAAGAGGCAGGGAAGAGGACAATTTGAGGGTATGTTTTCAAGTGATCCTGCTCTAGTGTCGAGTGCGACTGAAGACTGGACCTCTCAGGACCATTCCTGAGCACCACACGAACACTTGCTTCTCAGGTTTCTTCATCCAGGTGGAATAATGGAGAAGAATCCCTTTTTTAGCCTCCTTCTCCCATTAGTCAAACATTCATCTTCCTGGGGCATTGCCTCCCCTGTGCTTCTCAGACTCATGCATCAGCAGGAACAAAGACGTCCCTAGGCAGGCAAAAGGGAGCAGCAGAGAGCAGTGTGGCCATGAACTAGCATGAGAAGTGTGCTTAGACGATTAGGGCGTGAGGTCAGTGTGGCCACTGCCGCTGCCACAGCCAAGCCTCCCAGAGACGGACAAGACAGAGAGACTCTGACGGGCACAGAAAGGTACCTGTTTGTCTTATCTGTTTGGGCTGCTAATGGATGTACCATAGACTGGGTGGCTGAAACAGCAAATGTTTATTATTAAGTTTCAGACACTGGGAAGTTCAGTGTCAAGATGCCAGCAGATTTGGTGTCTGGTGAGAGCCTGTTTGCAGGTGTGTAAATGGCTGCCTTCTCACCATGACCACACATGAGAGAAGTGGCAAGGGAGGTATCAGAGTGCACTAATCTCATTCATGAGGGCTCCACCCTCATGACTTAATCACCCCCCAAAGGCTTCATCTTATAATACAAATTGGGAGTTGGATACTTCAACATATAAAGTTTGGGATGACACAAACATTGAGTCCATGATACTGTCACAATCTTTCAAATAAAGATTTACCTTCATATCGCCTCAAATAAGAAAAGAGGATGTCTAGTAGTATGGGTACCTAACAAAAACAGGTAGTTTTATCCAGTAATTCGTAACAGTAATTAAGGAATACATGGGTTAAATGTGCTTCATTGTCCAGATGAGTTGGGAAAAGAGATCTCCTTGATCTGTTCAGTATTAGCTTTCTTGAAATCAGAGAGAATATTAGAAAAGGTGTCTTGAGAGAAGTCAATGATTTTCTGATAATTAATAGTAATAGCTAATATAAAGGAGTATGTCAAGGCTGTATATTGTCACCCTGCTTATTTAACTTCTATGCAGAGTACATCATGAGAAACGCTGGGCTGGAAACACAAGCTGGAATCGAGATTTCCGGGAGAAATATCAATAACCTCAGAAATGCAGATGACACCACTCTTATGGCAGAAAGTGAAGAGGAACTAAAAAGCCTCTTGATGAAAGTGAAAAAGGAGAGTGAAAAAGTTGGCTTAAAGCTCAACATTCAGAAAACTAAGATCATGGCATCTGGTCCCATCACTTCATGTCACAAGCTGGAATCAAGATTGCTGGGAGAAATATCAATAACCTCAGATATGCAGATGACACCATGCTTATGGCAGAAAGTGAAGAGGAACTAAAAAGCCTCTTGATTAAAGTGAAAGAGGAGAGTGAAAAAGTTGGCTTAAAGCTCAACATTCAGAAAACTAAGATCATGGCATCTGGTCCCATCACTTCATGGCAAATAGATGGGGAAACAGTGGAAACAGTGTCAGGCTTTCTTTCTTGGGGCTCCAAAATCACTGCAGATGGTGACTGCAGCCATGAAATTAAAAGACGCTTACTCCTTGGAAGGAAAGTTATGACCAACATAGATAGCATATTAAAAAGCAGAGACATTACTTTGCCAACAAAGGTCCATCTAGTCAAGGCTATGGTTTTTCCAGTGGTCATGTGTGGATGTGAAAGTTGGACTGTGAAGAAAGCTGAGTGCTGAAGAATTGATGCTTTTGAACTTGGTGTTGGAGAAGACTCTTGAGAGTCCCTTGGACTGCAAAGAGATCCAACTAGTCAATCCTAAAGGAGATCAGTCCTTAATATTCATTGAAAAGACTGATGCTGAAGCTGACACTCCAATACTTGGGCCACCTGATGTGAAGAATTGACTCATTTGAAGACTCTGATGCTGGGAAAGATTGAAGGCAGGAGGATAGGGGGATCACAGAGGATGAGATGGCTGGTTGGCATCACTGACTTGATGGACGTGAGTTTGAGTGAGCTCCGGGAGTTGGTGATGAACAGGGAGTCCTGGTGTGCTGCGATTCATGGGGTCGCAAAGAGTCGGACACGACTGAGTGACTAAACTGAACTGAACTGAATATACTGGGAGGTTAGGCATTACATTACTTTCATAAATAAGGTTTAAACACCATAGCCTCTGGAAAACAATCACACTGCAAGAGTTGTGATAAAAGTTGATAAAAAGGAAAGTCCACCTTGACCTAAATCTGGTAATAAAAGCAATTCCATACATCAGCCACACATTCCTAATGGGTGACACAGCATCACCCTAGAAAACATCTTAGTGTCTAAAGAGCATCTTGGCTGAATTAGAAAAAGTTCCTTTCTTCAGGAAAGTAGAGGCCCCAGCCTGCTTTAGTCCCCTAAGCCTATGATTTCGCAAAGTGAACAAATAGCAGAGGTGGCGTTGAGGCAAACAAATTTCAAGAGGTTGAAAGAAAGCACAGAAAACTCTCACTGTGAGCCAGATAGAGTCCCAGTCCACAGAACTTCCCAAAACAAATTTTGTTGCCTGCCTTTAATGTATTTTTTCATGCTCCACAGATGTCCTTTCTCATAAATTCTGAAGTATCTGCACATCCCAAGGTGAGCTGGTATCTTCTTTTTATTACTGGCAGTTTGCAAGTGAGGATCTGACATTAAAAAAAAATATGGCACTCACTTTTGAGAGTGTGACCCACTTTTCCAACTCTTTGCTAATCTTCCAAATTTCCTTCCCTCTTTTTACATTTGTGCTTCTGGTTAGCTCACAGGTGGGCTCTGGAGACCCTTCTGGATCTTTGGACGTCTTGCTCTATTGAAAAAGGATGCATTTTCTCTGCGGATTGTCTCATAGAGACACTGCATCTGTCTAAAACTAAAAGAGCCTCCAGAGAACTGACTTTAGCTGTTTGCCAACTAACCCATTTTGCATGCTTCCTGGGGAGAAACAATACGCCACATCTCTACAGGAGGAAGCAGGAGAGATATTGATTCTGTGTAAATATCTCAAAGGAAATTTATGACGCTGATGGGAAATTTAAACCCCTTTAAAATAACTGCTGCTTTGTGAACAGAGAGAGCAAATTTTAGCACCTCATTTCTGTGCCTTCCCTCATCCTTTCCTGAGGGAGAGTGGCCTTAATCCAGTGGTCTCTCCATCTCTTCATCCTCAACGACTTTGGCTGTGGAAAATTCTGATAGACCATCAGTTCCACCAACTCAAGCAGATCTGTGTGCCTTTAGATGAACACAAACGCACTATGTGTCTTACAGAGACTATCAGTTCTCTACCCACCCTGCATTTTCTCATTCTTCTTTCTAAAGGACTCCCTCTGTCTTTGGAGTTAGTGATGTACCTGATAAAAGTTGTTTTCAGTACTCTTTACCAAGTAAGAATGGACTTGATTCTAGCCAATGAGATGTCAATAGGGGTTGTTCAGAGGAATTTCTATGAGTACCAGAAATGAGAGAAGGCCCTGAGAGCTCCTTTCTGCCCTTCTGTCTTTCCTCAGTCTTTTGACCTCAAACCTGAACATGAAGACTGGAGCTTCAGCAGCCAGATTGCACCATGAGGCAATCATGTGGGAGGATTTTTGAGCCAAGGGAGGCAAAGAATGAAGATGAAGCATTCTAGTCTTTGATAACTGAAGAACTATCATATCAGCCCCAAATTGCCTGCCTGTAAACAGTTTATCCAAGAAATAAAGTTCTATCTTATTTTAGTAAAGGTTATTTTATTTGTTCTGTGTAGCAGTACCTACAATGGATACATGACCTCTGTGGAGAATGTGCCCGTGACGCTTTCTCCTAACAGATGGATTCAGGTGTCTGTCACTGTGGATGTGTTAATGTGCTGTGATGACAAATGAGAAAAGCCAACTAGAGCTAGCTTACAGGAAAGGGGAGTTTATTATGAGGTCTAGGTGTGTCTCACAGAACCCAGGGCCACAGAACCTCTGGGAAATGCCGGACCCAGGAACTAGAGAGCTACCTGGCATTTCTCGGTATCTTTTTCCTGTTCTTTTCTGGGCATCTGCTTCTTTTCTCTGACTTTTTGCAGGCCACCCTCCTCTGCTTCTGTGGACCACACAGTATATAGAATGTAGTTATATTGTTGTTTATCCACACAATCAAATGTTAATAAGCAATAACAACAAATACTTTATAAGCGCATATAAAAATACTGATGAATCCCACAGGTGTAATATTGAGAGCAAAAAGGCCAGACCAAAAAAAAAAGAATATATGTAGTATGATGCCAGTCACGTACAGTACAGTGGAAACACTCCTTCTCCTGTTGAAGCCAGGAGAATGGTTGCACTTGGGGTAGTAACTGGAAAGAAACAAGAGAATATTGCTGAGGTTCTAGGGATGTCCTGTTTGTCCATCTGGGTGCTGATTAAATGATATATTTAATTTATTAAAATTCCTGCAGCTCTGTCTTATGCACACTTTTCTATTTATATGGCATACTTCATGGAAGACTGAATACCTGATCAAATGAAATCTAAAAAACACACACGTTTAAAATGGTAACTACTGCTTGTCCACTCGTAGATTCTTTTTTTAATTCTTTACTAATACATTCTATATTAACTTGTACTTATTTAACCTATCACAAATCATTTTTCAAAGAACAGAAATGAACAAATAAATCCATAAGAATATATTTTATTAACTGCAAAGCATATTTCCAAATGTCATTCTACTTATTAAGTCACAATTATTAAATTTAATTTAATTTACTAAAAAACAAATATTGGGTCATGTGTGGCCCATGTATATAAGGAGACATGTTAAGGAATATTAGGAAATTGACAAGCTTCTTTCCGGTGGTTCCCTTGGTTCACCCCCTCTTCAGTCTTTGCATTCTGAGGCCAGGGTCCCAGAGGCTTTGCCCCAGGTTTCCCTCTTACCCAGCTCCTCAGCCCAGTTAGAAAGCATTTGTCCCATATCCATCCTTTCAAAGCTCTGCTCTTGGCTATAACTAACCACATAAACAAATCTCAACCCGTGAGTTAGGAACTGATTATGACCAGATACTTTATTTTTCCCAGAATAAAATTTTGATTTTTTTGTCTTCAATTATAGAAAAGAAATGGCAACCAGCTCCCATATCCGTGCCGGGCAATCCCTTGGACAGAGATGTCTAGTGGGCTGCAGTCCATGAGGTCGCCAAGAGTGGCACGTGGATACCACTGAGCGACCAACACGTCCACAGAAATGAACCACAGAGAATGGCAGGGCTTTGGCTGGCCACTAGGAGGCATGCTTTTGGAAAGGAAGTTTATGATGCTTTCTTCACACCTAGACAACTCACCAGTCACATGCTTGTCCTGACCAGTTTGTGACTTCTCCAGAGTCTTCTTCACAATTAAGAAAAAAAAATTACTAGATGCTTTTTAATGACAACCATAACTTCTAAATCACAGTCTCCTTGTTTCTTCCTTCGGGGCCCCCTCTTAAAATGGACCTGATTTAATAAACCGGGAGATTCTATTTGGTTTAAGGATTGAACTTATGCAGCTCAGAAATTGAGGGAAGGACTGGTTTTCATCAACTTCTCCACCACTGTCCAAATGGCAGCAAGATGTATTCTGACCAGTTCCCGTTTAGCATTTCTGAGTAATCAACAAAGCAGACAGACCAAGGAGGGTTTGTTCTTCTCAGAGGCAGAGGCTGAATAAATGCCTTTTTCCTTTTGGAAAAAATTTTACTAGTAACCATAGCAATAATAATTCCATCTCCAAGTAAAAATTATTATTGTTATCTTTGTTGGCAGTCCCGGTTTCTTTCCTGTCACGAGGAGACAGAAGGCAGACGCTGTCTTGAAGTCTATAAAAGGCTCACCTAAGCAGGACCAGGAGCAGCTGTTTTCTCTCTCAGCTGCGAACAGAACTGGAGAGTAATGGCTTAACCATCGAATGAGGGGCTTAAGCTAGATGTGAGGAAGTGCGTCCTGGCCTCATGCAGGACAGCTTGTCACGGGAGTTTACAGATTCCTCTTCTTTAGAAGCCTTTAAAAATAGCTTAGATGATCAGAGCCTGGAATTGCAGCCTGTGTCCACAGCACATTTACTTTGTTCTTGTGGGTCTAGTGTGCCTTTATGTAGACTATGAAAGCAGAGGCAACCAGGCTTCTTCATCCCATCTACTGGCACCAGACATAAAACACAGGCTTGTAAATGCAAATAAATGGGTGGCGTGTGGATAAAATGGTTTGGCCATGATCAGTTATAGCCCACTGGTTTGGGGCTAAATGCTGGCCCCACAGTTGTTTTCCTACAGTCATGCCTACAAACAAGATTTGGCCAGATGCACACCATTTGGTCAAAAGACTCTTTGAAGAATTACTGAGTCCAACTCCCTTCTTCTGGATTGTTAACTTCGTCCACTTGATGATTCTACACAGTCTTTGGAATAAGAAGGAAATGTTCTCTCAAGTGGGAGTTGCACACTGTGTTTCAGGAATTACTCAGCTGTACTTGGAGAAAACAGTTTATAGGAAGAACTTAAACCAGAGTGAAATCCAAGCATCCCTCTTCCAGTCCAGCTGACTCTCTCTCATCGAAGAAATGCGCTAACCTTTGGAAAAGTACTTTCATTTAAAAAGTAATGGTCAAAACCTCACATTTTTTCAGCTACAATATTTTACTTCAGAGTTGACATTTATATGCCAGCAACTCAACTGTTACAAATTCTAATTGCAGAGCAACAATACAAAAAAGACAATACAAAAGCAAAAAAAAAAAAAAAAAGAAGAAAAGAAGAAGAAGAAGAAGAAGAAGGGGGCTCTCAGAAACCCTTTGAGATCTCATCTAATTAAAAATGCAAATTAAGAAAGAAACCTCAAGTCAATACGTCCTCTTCTTCAGTCTTTTCAAAGGCACCAATTACCAGTGAATCATTGAGAAAGGGGCTGCCTTTAATTTTAAGTCAAATTTCTCAACAATAGTCCATTGGCAGGAAATTAAAGTGACTACCAGCTCAGTAGTACAATTAACACTTCGACATTGATTATCCAAACTTTACTCATTCTTGTGCTGTTTCTCTAGCAAGTACTAATGCAGACAATTTTTATTGAGTTTTTCTGAGATCCCAAGAACATTTTGTTTTCCAGTGGCAAGCAATACTACACTGAACTAACCCACCCCTTCCTGTGGAATCATTTGAGGAATATTCCAGAAAAGAGAAAAAAAAAGCTCTTTCTTGATAGAATCTCGTTTCTAACAATATTTCAAAAGGCGAGATAGAAAAGTACTAAAGAACAAAAGTCTTCAGACAGGAGATGTGAATTCCTTGAGGGTCTCTTGCTAGGTCACCTGTTAATATGGACACATGTCATATGTCAAGTTCTTCACTGTGGTCTTGTTCTCAGGGATTAATTCATGATTTTTGCTTTATACTTTTTATTATAATAAATATCATGAGTTATGGAATAGAATTTTTAAGTCTAAGAAATGGAATAGAAATATAAGAGATTAGGTAGGACAACCTCTTCTGGAGGTCAACCTCAGTCTGGAGCTCACCCAGTATAAATTGAATACCTGTATCAGTCAGGATTCAACCAAGAGATAGAAACCACACACTAATTTGAGTAAAGAAAATAATTCTGAGGAATTATTAATTACATCAGGGGATTGGCTAGCAAGAAGCAAAGAGGTCTCCCAACAATATAGGATGCAGATGGAAGGAATAGCAACCACCACTAGGCTGATATAGCATGCCCAAGAAAGATGCCTTTCTCACTGCCTCCAGAGCTGAGATCCAGAGAGGGCACTGGAAAATGAAGAATTCACTGAAATGCCAAGCAGGTAGACCTTGCTAGGAATCTGTCCCCTAGGATGCCAGTGGAAGCTGTTAATAGGGAGGTCCTACATCTTGGAACTTGCTGAAAAATCCCAGAAAAGATCATCCAGGGAAGTGGAAGATGCAGAGGGGCCTTGCCAGTGTGCCTCTTTATAGAGATGACTTAGGCGGTACTGGGGTAAGACATGACTAGGCAAGCTGCAGAGGCTGGGAGCTGAAGATGTCTCTAGCTGTAGGGGCCAGGCTCAGAGAAATCTGTCCATGTCGCAGGAGCCAGGCACTGGAAGAGCTGCTGCCTGTGCTCCAGGCTCTGGGCACATGGAAAGTCATGCACACTGCAGGAGCTGGGCACTGGAAAGCTGTTCACACTGCTGGCAAAGCTTGCATGCTTCAGGAACCCAGTCCTGGAGAAGACACTTGCCCTGCGGAAGTCAGGCACTGAGAAAGCTGCATTTGGTGCAAGACATTGACAAGAAAGCATAAACAACTAGGAAGGAAAGTTTTCTCCTTTACTAATGTCTTTCTGGAGTCTTCTACCAGCGAAACTTTTCCTGGGTTAGATGATGAAGAAATGTTTAAAGGGCAGACAGTGAAGTTTGGATTTGGAGCTGCAACGATAGAGCCAAATTGCGGATGACACTGAACTGAGTGGAAGTCCATGCAAATGAGATGAGGGTTAAGGCAATGGCGTGGGTTCCTGGAAATAAGAGACCATGAAAATTAAGTTTGAAGGCAATGGGTTGAAACTGGAGGCAGGAGTACACCTAAACAGAACCAATAGACTCAAAGTAGAGGTCACTACTTCCCCATGATGAACATCACCACCAGTGGTGGCAAGGTGACTGTGGCCATGCTCACAGGTAGAGAGAAGGTGCCTAAAACTATGTTCTGGCTCAGACAGGTTAAGACTGTCTTGGCCAAAATAGAACTAGAACCTATCTCCCTTGACTCCTATTTCTGTGCTCTGTCTATACTTGTCACCACTATTCACGAATTCTACACTCGGGCAGCAACAGACAAAAGGGAATGGAAGAGCTGGACCACGGAGCCTCTTGCCCATTAAAGAAATCAGGGAACATAAAAGTGGAAGGCATTGTTTGTTCAGTTTGGGTTAAACGCTTGATACATTTAAAGCACTCCCCTTGTCCTCCATGAACCTTCTTGAGTAGGTGTGTGATAAACATTGGAGAACCCTGTTCACAGACAGAATTTCACATTGTCGTTGTTGTTAAGGCCTTCTAATCAGAGATACTCAGCTTCCACTGAGCATTGGAATCATTTGGAAAACTTAAACACTGATACCTGATGCTATTTAATAACAATAATAAGAGTCTATAGAGGTGGGCTCTGTGCATCGGTATATTTGCAAGTTCTACAAGTGATTCTAATTCAAACGCAGGATTGATATCACTGTCATATGCTGAGGATAGTATAATGATATCAAAAAAGACAGAAATGTAAACCTCTCTTTCTCGTGGATTTACCATCCTACAGGATTCTTTTCTCTTTTGGCTGCACCGGGTCTTAGCTATGGCACAAAGGCTCTTTTGTTCTTGTTGCGGCATGAGGAGCTTACGGGCCCAGTATCTGTGGTGTGCAGTCTTAGTTACCCCATAGCATGTGGGGTCTCAGTTTGCTGATCAGACACTGAACCCAGGTCCCCTGCATTGGAAGGTGGATTTTTAACCACTGGACCATAAGTCCCCACTCCTATGGGATTCTGAGATCAGCTTCTTTTACAGAGCAATTGCCTTCTGAGCTGTATTGCATGGTGCCATCCCAGCAAAGATTTTGAACTCAAAGCTAGTCAACAGGTTTGGTGACTCTGCAGAAACATATCAAACTGATATAAAAGCTTCTAAAGCTATACTGCTTGCCAAGAACCAACAAGACACAAAAGACTGGCATTCCTTTGTTGGAAAGGGAAACGTTATAATTCTGAGGCTGATCCGCTCATTGGCCTTAAGTAAATGAGTTGTGCTCCCGACAACTACCTAAGGGTGAGATTTTAACTAGGAAATCCTAATCTTCAGTGGCATATGTGATGGGGAAAAGCAATGAAACATCCTTCTGCTTGGTGATGGGTGAAGCCCTAAAGACTCAATCTGGTCTTGATGAACATCCAAGAATCTGGATGCGCACACCCTGTGGAGGCAGGGGTTTCTGCCAATGATGCTGCTAAGGAAGTCTGTGGTTCTTGCAGTGTCAGATTTGTTCAGTTTGGGTATAAACAAATACCATAATTTCTGCCCTGGGGTATAAACAAGCAGGTTTCTCTCTTGTATCCAGATGCCATTACTATCTTTTAAACTACTTGTGTATCTAACTAAAAACAACATTTTATTTAAACTTCAGTTTTCTCTTTGTTATATCATTCCATGTTATTTAAAATAGGTTTATTTAATTTTGTGAAAGAAAAAAATAAATTCATGTTTTGAACAAGGCAAAATTTTTTAAAACAATTATTATGAAAAATTTTAATTCTAATTACAGAATAATTGTATGCATTATCCAACTTTAAAAATTATTATTAATTTTATTTTAACTGTTCATTTGCTCACTAGCCCAGCCCCACATTACTCTGGAGCAAATTCCAGACATCATACTATGTACTCCAATAAGATACATGAACTCAAAAAGTAACATGTAATAATATTTTCATAGCTAAAATATACTTACTTAATACCATCTAATAACCAGTGTTCCAACGTTTAGTTTTTATCAGTTTTATATCAATTGTATCAGTCTCTTACATTTCATTTAGATCAAGGTCCGAAGAAGGTATATACCCTGCACTCAGCTGAAATGCCCCAAGTTTCTTTCAAACTATGAATTCATTTTGATCTGTTTTTCCCTCTTATAATTTATTTGATTGAGAACCTGGGCAGCTTAGCCTGCAGGGCTTCCCTCAGACCATATTTTGCCTGTTGCACCTCCATGGTGACCTTTAACATGTTCTCCTGTCCTCTGTGTTTCCCATGATTCACTTGTAGAATATGTTAAGCTCAAGATCCAAGAAAAGCCAAATGGTATTAACTACTTCTAACAAAATAGAATTAATGTTCTGATTTATAATCAGAATTTCAGAAAGCCAGCCTTAGTTTGGAAGCCTAGTGCTTTGTCTAATTCAGTTTTTCTTCTGAACTATCATCATGCCAAGCTACAAAATCATCAGATCGACATGGCTAAGAGTCTGTATTCAGAAGTCAAGGTTCTTGAGTTTATATACTGACCCTGATCCTCACTGACTGTGATTTTAGGTAAATTACTTTGTGCTTCAATTTTCTTGTACCCACATGGAAACATGTATGATACCCTGGGGTATAAGCAAGCAGGTATACATGAAAGATACCAGTAACATGTCCCTCACAGGATTGTGAGGATTAAATGAGGTTTTACAAGTGTAAATCACTTAGAACCGTGTCAGCCATGCTAAATGCCATATAAAGACTTTTAAATTAAAAATTAATATTTAAAATACTAGACTCAAATAGGCAATGAATGTAAAAAGTATCATCAGGTGTATCTCTCCAAGCTGAGGAACAAATAAAAACTGGACTCAGAAACAACTGGCTCAGCAATAGACACGGAAGTTCCCTTGGGTCTCTAAGTTGGTAAGGTTTTGACCTAGCAGGAGATGGTTTGTATTCTGCCTGCCTACTAATGATGATGAAAGAGACTGATTCCCTGCACAGAATAACCATAAAATGTCTATGGCCTGGATTAAGGCCCCAGGTTGAGAGGCCATAATCAAAGCAATTTCTGAGAGCTCCATTAATAAGCTTTTCTAGAAGCTGCCAAAGTCCAGCTACAGTAATTATCCAGTTAGTTTGCTGAATCAGCTAGTGTAAGCTTCCCCAGTTCTGTTGCTAATTAGGCTCTAGCCTCTCATCTCATTAATAAGCTTCCAGTTCATTTGCATGTGAGGAAAAATTGTGGGTATAGGGGAGTTTAATAGAAACCCAAATCACCTTCAACATGTGTCTTTTTTTATTAAAATATTTAACCTTTTATTACGACTCAGAAACATCTGTCAGTATTACACTGTATGAAAAGACATGATGAATTCAGCATTTGCAGAGCGTTCCACAGCCCCTCCTCCTCACACCTGGCCTGTTCCCAATCAAGTAGCAGGAAGAAAAGACAAATGAATATGATTAACTCAGTGTTAGAAATTTGCACTCACTTCAGTTGTGTCCAACTCTGTGCGACCCCATTGACGGCAGCCCACCAGGCTCCCCCGTCTCTGGGATTCTCCAAAAAAGAACACTGGAGTGGGTGAGGTGAGTGCAATTGTGTCATAGTTTGGGCATTCTTTGGAATTGCCTTTCTTTGGGATTGGAATCAAAACTGTGGCCAGTTTTGATTCCAGTCCTGTGGCCATTGCTGAGTTTTCCAAATTTGCTGGCATATTGAGCGCAGCATGTTCACAGCATCATCTTTCAGGATTTGAAATAGCTCAACTGGAATTCCATCACCTCCACTAGCTTTGTTTGTAGTGATGCTTCCTAAGGCCCACTTGACTTTGCTTGCTAGGATGTCCGGCTCTAGGTGAATGATCACACCATTGTGATTATCTGGGTCATGTCTGATGATATTAGCTCACAAATAATAGTAGCCCATTTCCTGATATGGACTAACTTTTCTACATTTGCATCTGTCTTTGAGAAAGTATATAATCATTATCCTTTCAATCCATGGCCCAAAACTATTGATTTTATCTCAGCAGATAAAACAGGCAGGATTTTGGCTACCCTGGCCTTTGCCCTTTAACGGTATGCCCATGGTTATGTTATAGTGTATGGCAAAGTGGACATGGCAAATATGATTAAGGCTGTTAACCAGTCAACCTCAAGATAGAGAGATTATCCTGTATATTCTAGGCAGGTCTAATGTAATCCCAAGAACCCTGAAAAGCAGAAACGAAATCAGAAGAGGGAAATCAGAAACAGCGGAAGGGCATGGAGGAGATTACAACCACGAGGAGAATCTGATGCAACATCAGTGGCTTGAGAGTAAAAGAGGCCATGTTTCCGGGAAATGGAGACTGAAGTCCTACAACCTCAACGAACTAAATTCTGTCAATGATCTGAGATGAGCTTGCAGGTAGAATCTTCCTCTAAGTCTTAGTTAAAACTCTGTCTGGCTGCATTATGATTCAGCCCTGAGATACTCTGAGCAGAGAGCAGTTGAGCCGCTTTGTGCCGGGGCTTTTGACCAACTGTGAGATGCTAAGTAGATGTTGTTTTAAGCCTCTTTAAGCCTCTAGGCTAGTGTTAATTTGTTACAGAAGCAATAGAAAATGAATAAAGCTCGGATCCACCTTTTTTTTTCCATCTCTAAGGCCGCTACCCTGATCCAAGCCGCCACATCTCGCTCTTGGACCACAGAGGAAGCCTCTCAACTCCTCTCCATACCCCTTCTGACTCAACTTTTATAAGATACACTGCAGCCCAAATCATTTTTTTTTCCCAAACAGAAACATGATCATGTGACTCCTGTCTCAAACTCCCCATACATGTACCATCTTTAAGATATCTAGGATGTCTTAATATTATTCAAAATCTTCCCCATGGCTTCTAGACAAACCTGGTTAATGTCTACTTAGTCTTTCATTCTCAATTTAAATGCTTCTTATGATGCACTGTCTGCTTGCCCTCTTAGGAACTTTTATATCCCTGTATGTTTTCCTTCAAAGCATTTTTTAACTGCAACTGTAGTTCTATTATTATTTTATTATACTTCAAAACAGAAAGTCAGTCCCATAATGTATCATAGGGTTTTTCTGATCAAGATAATAGTAGCTAAAACATTTATCACAAACCTAGGAGATAATAAGCACTAAATTGTATCTTATATATATACCAAATAATATCTAATGTATATACATATATATGTGTAACATATGATGTTACTATGTGCAATTATTAGGACGTCTACCCAGGATCATAGGAAAGGAACCCAAATTGCCTGGTAGGAGAATTTGGGAAGAAAGTCTCCCAGAAAAGATTTTAATGATGAACAGGATTCAGCCAGGTGAAATATTGGTGGAACAGGAGAAGATGTTCCAAGAAAAGGGGTAACATGAGCAAAAATATGAAAATGAGAGTAACATGATGAACGGAGGGAACCTTGCTCCTGGCATTAGTAGCTACACAAATCCCATAATGGATACGCTTTGTCAAAGCAGGTGTCCCAGTGTCCGCCTGGTGTATAATTTGGCATGTGTGCCTGCCCAGCCAACAAACTGATTATCATCACACAGAATTCCTGGTGCCCTCTTCCAACTGATATCCTCTGCAAGTGAACCAAAAGGACCCATCAAAGACTGGCATAGAAATATGGAAGAATTGTGAATGGCAGAGTCTTCAACTTTTTGACATTGGGTTATTTTTTTTTCCTTCAACTGATCGACAGGTATACACTAATCTCATCTCTGGGCCAGACTCTCTGGAGAATGCAAGAGAGGTCTAAGACCTGACTCTTGCTCTCAGGATCATAATATAATTTAAGGGGGAGTGTGAATACATATAAGAAATAAAGAATAACTCAGGTTAGCACATAACAGATGCTAGCCCATAACCATACTGTCCTTCCTTCTTGCTAATGGAACACAAAGTTTTCTCAAATATAACCCGGATTACAACATGCCCTGGGACTGTAGCTCTCTACTCCACTTCAAGGAAGAAACTCTAATTGGTGTATGTTAGTCACAGACATTCCCCCCTGCCTTTTTTTTTTTTTTTTTGCCAGTGATTGGTCTAGGGTTAAGCATGTGCATTTCTTCTGGATAGTGAGACATACAGGAAAGTCTCAAGGGGGAGCAAAGACAGTGTTTTCTGCACATCTTTCCCTGTGTGAGATGGTATTATGTGTGAGTGTGGTACATGGCGTCAGTTTGCCACCATGAGTTAATAAACCTAAGGACAGAAAGCCAACACACTGAGGAAAGCAGAAAAGAGAGAGAGCATGCACCTGAGTTCCTGATGACGTGCTGATTCTCTGCAAGAAACTTATTATCCATCGCCAGACTTTTGTTCTGTGAGTTAACATTGCTTCATTGTCAAAGCCATTGTAGATCAGTATTTGGTTTCTTAGAGTCAAACATATCCTAACTGGTTCAACATATATGAGAGACCTATTGCAAACAAGATGGAATTTGCACTCATAGGAGTTAAGGATAGGGATTCAAATGCCAACTTCATCACCAAGCCTCTGTGACCCTCAGAGCAAATATTAGGGAAAGGACACTGTGCTAAACACATGGTTACACAAAGATGAAGAAGCTACTCCTAAAGGTTTTACAGTCCAACAGGCAAAGTATACATTATTTTAAAAAACACTATTGAAGCAGGATACAAGATGCTTGGGGCCGGTGCACTGGGATGACCCAGAGGGATGGTATGGGGAGGGAGGTGGGAGGGGGGTTCATGATTGGGAACTCATGTAAACCCATGGCGGATTCATGTTGCTGTTTGGCAAAACCAATACAGTATTGTAAAGTAAAATGAAAAAATAAAAATAAAAACATTGTCTAAGTTGCACAGTATAATGCAAGGTGCAATTGGAAAAGAAGAGATTCAACAAGTATGTGCAATTTGGCCAAACTATGTGTTTATGGCCAATATTCATCCTGACAGGTAAATACCTATGATATACCAGTTTTTCAGTATTTTTAATATTTTGACTGTGAAAGATATTACACTCCAGGAGCACAAAAGGAAGAAAGCAGAGCATTTGAGTTGCATCTTGAGTGATGAGAAGGACTAAGAGAGAACAGGAACAACCCCATATCAGCTGAAGAAATAGCAAGAATGCAGGTCCTGAGGTGAAAAAATGCAGAGGGGATTCCACTCAGTAATTTTTGTGATCCAATAGGTGAAAATTTTTTACAAAAGTGTACACATTGGAGGAAATTCAAGTTTGCAAAAGATGTCATTCATTTGAGAAATGTCAACGATAGATACTTTGAAACATTTTGTACTAGTAAAATTATGTGTTTGTTTACAGATGATAACATAATTGTCATCATGTTAGCAGAGCAGAGATATAGAAAACTACCATGTTATAATCAGTACCTTAAAGAGCAGTCAATCAAATGACTGGTTTCTGGAATTCTAATGGCAAAAAGTAGTAAGGTGAAATTCTATTTGCATATACTTATTGAATAGTTATTTTTAAAAATTCTAAATGGTATTAATGATATTTTAGATTCATAGCAGAATGGCAGATATACACACACATATATATATATATACACACATATATATAGTATAGAGAGTTTTCATATATGTTTCACTCAGATTCCCTACTATTAACTAAAGTATAGAATTTATTCAGAGTTTAGCAGGTTTTTTTTTTTTTCTATAAATATTCTTTTTGTTTCATTTTAGGATCCCATCCAGGACCCCATACCTCATTTAATTATATCTCATGGTCTCCTCCACTCTGGGATGGTTTGTCTTTCCTTTATTTCATGACTTTGACAATCTTGAAGATTACTGGTTAGTTATTTTATAGACCATCCTTTGACTGGGTTTGGCTGTTGTTTTTTTCATGGTTAGATGGAGGTGGGCATTAGTAGAACATGTCACAGAAGCAATGTAAGATTCTCTCAATGTGAAAGCCCCTCTCAATGCATCCTATCAGGAAGTGCTTGATGGTTGTATGTATTACTGGTGAAGCCCACCTTTAGCATTTTACTAAAGTGGTAGCTGCCAGGATTCTCCCCAGGAGTAGAACTTTCCTCTTTGTTCCCTTTTCCCAGATGAAATGACTCTTTCCTAACACCCTAAAGCCAGAGGTGCTTGTTGCTTTTCTCCCCAAAGATGAAAGCTTTTGTTCTGTCTGGAGATAAAGGAGACAAATCTAGTTCAGTTTCTTGTCCCTCTGTGGCTGCTCCTTCTCTTCCCCATGTCTGCTCCACAGTAAGCATTTATTAGGGCTGTTCTCACCTTTTTTGAGTGCCTGGTATCTCACAGAGAATGAGGCTGGAAGAAAGTGCAGACTCCTCCAATTTATGTAGCCCCTTGGAAATCCCACTGTCCCACCAGCCCTAGCCCACACTTGACCTTCGCCCATTTGTCAACTATGGCAGCAAGACTCTTTGTATCTAGATGTGTTTTCCTCAGAGGTTTCTGGGGAAAGGTATTCTTCCCCAGAAGAGGTTTCTGCACCTCTTCTCTCCCTACAGGCACTGTTTTTCCTTGGACTTGAAGCCGTTGATTTCTCTGTGATCTTACTCTATAGATGCAAAAATTTTATGAAGTTTGACAGAAGCCTGAAGTCTTCACACAGACATGTATTGTGCAAAGTACGAGTAATTTGCTCAAGTGACATCGAGTGTCCTTCTTAAGTTTCTGGAAACAGAAAGGGAAAGAAAATAGTTTGTATTTGAAGGCAGGTCTATATCATTTACCACCTTTTCTCTTCCTCGAGGCTTTGTTCAAGAGTTTTGGAGGAGAAATAGTGGCTTCCCAGGTAAAGAACCTGTCTTCCAATACAGGAGATAGATGAGACAAAGTTTCTATCTCTGGATTGGGAAGATCGCCTGGAGGAGGGCAAGGCAGCTCACTCCAGTATTCTTGCCTGGAGAAGCTCAGAGATGTGGAACTTGGCGGACTACAGTCCATAGAGTCACAAAGAGCCAGACACAGCTGAGTGACTTAGCACACATCCTGTCAACAGACATGAAAGAACACTTTTGTAGAAGGATGAAATCAAAGGAAATAGCCTTTGAAGTCAAGGGACCTGGGCCCTAATTCTGACAGACAAGACTTTGTGGCCACAGAACTTTGATTAAATTGCCTAACTTCTCTGGGCCTCAGATTTTTTCCATCCATAAAATAGGACTGGTAACTCGTAAGACCTGAGCCTGGGAGGATTGGATGAGAAAATGTTAAAGCACAAATATTTCTCTAGACCAGGAGTCAGCAAAATTCTTTCTGTAAAAGGCCAGATTTTAGATATTTTAGGCTTTGCAGATCACACAGCCTGTCACAAGTATTCAACACCAATGCATTGTGCAAAGCAGCCGTGGAGAAGACCTAAATGAACAGACATGACTGTCTCATTTTCATTTACAAAAACAGGTGTCAGACCAGAGGGTCTGCAGGCAGGCAGTCATGTATGATCCTTACACTGGACACAACTTGCCTGGGGGCACATTCAAGGTACAATAAAATTACCTGATTCCTCTCTATTTAAGATACCCTCAGCCTTATCTAGTTGCTAGAGTCAGATAACGTTTGTCCCATTTGAAGGTGAAAACAAATCTTATCTCCGAGATCCTACAAACTATCTTAATTGTTCATACTCCATGTTGTCACCTGGTCACAGAATTTGCAAAAGTGTCACTGCTTCTGCCCAAAGAAGACCCACACCACTGTCCAGTGGGCTATGCACCAACTGATGCTGCTTGGGCCTACCTTTGAGTATTCCCAACTATTTTTCTATAGATTCTGGCTACATGATGGTTGTGAGTGAAGGCTCCTGAACTAGACTCCAGAATTCAGATCCTAGAAATGCTATCTGTATGACCTCGTGCTGAGAGTAATTTATCTGCTATTTCAGTCTCTTCATCCACAGAATGGGGCTCAGAAATCTCCACCTGGTAGAGATGTGGTGAGGATTAAATGAGCCACTACTTGTGGGGTATCTAGAATAGTGCCTGCCACAAGTGATTGCACAATAAATCCAATGTCATTACTCTCTCGAGTAGCATTCTCTGTGTAGCACGTTGAGATGGAGGTGATGGCATTCTGAAGTCCTTACGAAATTCACCTTCTACGAAGAGCAATAGCCTTCCATCACTCACTTCTTACCTTGAATCAGAAAACTGTCTAGGGTTAACTTGTGTACCCAGGACCCTAAACAGACCACATCCTGCCACATAATTGACATTTTGATGGGGGCCCTGAGTTCCTGGAGCCCCACCTTCTACAATCTGACCAGGCTGGGACTGGGTTCTGCTTCTTTTCTGTCTTAGGACTGCAAGGAACTGTCCTGCTCCCACCCTTTAACACACACATACTCACAAGCATTGGTTGGTATCTTTCTCCTCCCAGAGGTGGATCTTCTGATCTCTTACCCAGCAGACCTCTCCTGTCAAAGTTCCACTTGCATACACAACTCAAATTTTGTGGGAGTATTTTCAAGCTTTTAACTCTATAAAGTTCCTGGTGTGTGTTTGCTTCTTAGTAAATTTTCATTCTCTTTCCCTAAACCAACAAAGAGAAGGCAAGGTAAATAAGTAAAAAAAAAAAATGCTGAAAGAAGTTTTTGATTTCTGGGTCCCTACTCAGAGTACCTGAGGTTGCAGGGCAAGAAAAAGCAAGTGATGGGGGCAAATGGCAGTATGATGATCCCAAATATTCCTTAGGGGTCCTCTACTGCTAATGAACATGAAGTGATGATGATGCAGATGGTGACAGTAACACCCGACATTTACGAGCCCTTATAAAAAAAAAAATGCTGAAAGAAGTTTTTGATTTCTGGGTCCCTACTCAGAGTACCTGAGGTTGCAGGGCAAGAAAAAGCAAGTGATGGGGGCAAATGGCAGTATGATGATCCCAAATATTCCTTAGGGGTCCTCTACTGCTAATGAACATGAAGTGATGATGATGCAGATGGTGACAGTAACACCCGACATTTACGAGCCCTTAGTATATGCCAACTGCCTCAGGGCATACTCAGTCCTCACAGTCACCTATGAGATGGGCATCGTTCATCCACATTTTGCAGCTGAGAAAACTGAGGGTCAATTCAATCATGTTCAAGGATGCAAAGATAGAGTGATGATTCAGACCCAGGTCAGTTTCCTCCTAAAGTTCTCACTCTTGAGACCTGCCCCACCACCTATACTAGGTTGTAGCAGGATGCATTCAGGTTCAGGTGTGTGTTAAGCAGGCACTTGGCATCCTCACCCAGCTCATGTGTGGCAGCTCTGTCAACTGAACCTATAACTGAATGAACAAGAAGGGATGTAAGAGTGGACACTGCTCATTAGCTAAATGACCATTGGGAATCATGGACCAGAGAGTTATGTGGCAGGAAACAGAGCCGAAAGGCCAAGAGAGCCAAAGTGGGGTCTCTGGGAGGTCCATAGAGCAGGAGATGGAGTGTACAGCATCTTGAACACATAGGCGGCTGTGAAAAGCCTTCTTGGGATACAGTCTTGCTTTCAAAGCAAGGTGGCCAGGCTGTGCTGGGGACAGGAATTCAGGCTCAATTTGCCTCCTATTCAGCGCACTGCAGAAATACGTGCTCTGGCTCTGAGAGCAGACTGAGAAGGTCAAGGCCCATTGGCTTGACTCAAGAACCAGCCTGATGGGTGATTTATCTAGCTGTGGTGTGTGTGGGCATGTGTGTGTGTGCTCATGCATGTGTGTTCATGTTTGTGTATTCATGTTTGTGAATATATGTGTGTGTGTACGTGTGGCTATCTGGGTAGATGTGCTTGTGTGTTAATACACATCAGTCATATGTATTCCCATGCTCACCATCAGCACACATGCCCATGTAAGCACCTTTCTGCTCAGAAGTGTGAGTTAAGTGAACAGACACTTGTGAGTCTTCCAGCTTCTTTTCGTGTGGATGGGTAAGGGCCATTGTTTGGTACTATTAACCTGGGACTCAGGGCATTGTGTACTGCAGCTTGGATGCCTTCCAGCAGGTGGTACAGGAAGGGGGCTGGGTTTCAAAGCCTTCATCACACTAGACTGCCAACACTCCTGATACCTTGGGCTTTAGAGGATGCAGGCAAAGGGAAGTATCAGACTGGAAAATTGCCCAGTGATCTGTTACAAACATATTGTCAACTGCTGGAGCCTCCGGTGCCCGTCCCTGCTGTGATGGGTGAATGCCATTCCCTTTGGCTCTTTGGAACCCATGTCTACTCTGATTCACACTGGGGTGAAAAAAACGTCTCATGCCTCAAGATGGAGGCATGCAAAGGCATGAGCACATTGTCTGAGAATAAAGGACAGAGTGGGAGAGTAAGGGGAGAGACACGTACATTGCATGTAGGGTATCCCCCCTCTTTCTACCTCGTCAACTGTCTCCATTCTACATTTATCCCAAAGCCCTGCATCTCTGAGTACCATCTCTCACCTGTCCTCAGTATTTAGTTTGTGCAGTGGGGGTTCTTAGAGGACACAGTGATAATATTCACCATCTACAGGTCCACAAAACAAAGTTACTACAAACCCAGAGCTGGACACAATAGACAACTGTCTTCTTGATATGATTTGGGGGTCCAGAAAGGCTCCCCTGTCTCAGATCATCTACCCTCCTACCCTGATCTATGTCTCCTCACTTCCTCAAGTAACCTAATATTCATCTTAAGGAAATATGTGCATTTGTATTTAATTTACAGTATATTGTTATTTGGGGAGAGGTAATGGCACCTCACTGCAGTACTCCAGTTCTCCTGCCCGGAAAATTTCATGGACAGAGGAGCCTGGTAGGCTGCAGTCCATGGGGTCACTCTGAATGACTTCACTTTCAATTTTCACTTTCATTCAATGGAGAAGGATATGGCAACCCACTCAAGTGTTCTTGCCTGGAGAATCCCAGGGATGGGGGAGTTTGATGGGCTGCCGTCTCTTGGAGTCACACAAAGTCGGACAAAACTGAAGTGACTTAGCAGCAGCAGCAGCATGTTGTTATTTGGCAAGGGTCACACATAAGAAGTAACACGTCAACAATGTTCCATTTCTAGCCTAAGTTAACAAAACCATCACCACTCATGGTCCCTTGTAGAGACCTAAGAAAAGGAACATGTTAGGTAACTTCTGATGAGAACTAGAACTCAGAGCATTCCTGTAGGCTGTATGTGTGTGTGTGTTGCACATCATGAAAAAACAATTGAGATGGAAGACGGTAAGCACACCTTCACACAGAAGAATGTGTAGATCCTTACCAAGAGGCAACACATACGTACATGAGTTAGGTGATACATCCTGAAAAGTAAAATAATGCCATAAGTGATTGGTGATGCCATGAGTGATGGGTGATGCTCCTCCAGGACATTTGAACTGGTTGTGAAGGCCTGCAGGTTGATTAGCATCATCACAAGGCTAGTGTCAACAGACAGGGAGCAGGCAGCAAGCAAACTATTTTTAAAAGGTCCACTGTCAGACCATCTGGGATGGTAGGTGTTGATGAGAATGAACATCAACAGTGGGAAAAAATAAAGGTTGCTGTCCCCACTCACCCAGGAAGGTGATGAGCATAAAGTAAACAAATTGAAATGGACACAAATCAATTAGATGATGACAAATAAAAATTGTAATAGCCCAGGATGAGGTATTATTAAAAATGACTTGCCTGAGCCTGATGCCTTTAGATTTACATTTAAATGTAATTAACACTGAATGGCAGTTGCTGCTGTTCCCTTTCTGCCAGCGGATGGTGTTCGTGACAGCACTGTGGAGAGGCGGGGAAACATTATCTCTAGAAAATATTCCCTCTCTGTTTTTATTCGTTAGTATTTTGACTTCATTATGTTGCACCAGGAGAAAGCGTGGCTCTGTGTTCCCTCCTGTGGCTCATTTCCCCAGATGAAATCACCGTCAGCTTGAGACACTGTAGCCATCTCCACAGCAACCAGAACACACATTTAGCTCCTATAGTCTTCCATTTCCCTCATTATTGATTACTAAAGGGATCTGATATGGAAAAATACTTTGTTGACTTTCTAAGACTTTGAAGCAAGTTGATCCTTCTACTTCCCTAAAAACATGGCTGTGAAAGAAGAGAAAGGTGTGCTTTCGGACTCAGGTACACTTGATTCCTTGAATCCTGGCTCTACTCCTTTCTGCTTTTCTGCAGCGTGTTTCCCATCATGGAAATGGGGATCTCAGTACTTCCCTTACACAGTGCTTGTGCTAAGTTGCTTCAGTCATGTCCAGTTCTTTGGACCCTATGGACTGTAGCACAAAGGCTCCTCTGTCTACGGGATTCTTCAGGTAAGGTTACGGCATTGGGTTACAATTTCCTACTCCAGGAGATCTTCCCGGCCTAGGGATCAACCTGAGTCTCTTACATTTACTCACTGGCAACAGTTCTTTACCACTAGGTGCCACCCATGAAGCCCTCCTGTATGCAGCATTGTTAGCAAGGATTAAACAATTAGTAGATACTTTTGTGCGTGCTAAGTCGCTTCAGTCGTGTCCGATTTCGTGCAACCCCACGTATAGCCTGCCAGGCTCCTCTCTCCGTGGGATTCTCCAGGCAAGAGCACTGGAGTGGGCTTGCATGCCTTCCTCCAGGGGGTCTTCCTGGCCCAGGAATGGACTCCGCCACCTGCTTCTCTCATGTCTCCTGCACTGGCAGGCTAGCTCTTTACCAACAGTACCACCTTCGT
This sequence comes from Madoqua kirkii, assembly GCA_006408675.1. Classification (NCBI taxonomy): domain Eukaryota; kingdom Metazoa; phylum Chordata; class Mammalia; order Artiodactyla; family Bovidae; genus Madoqua; species Madoqua kirkii. The sequence goes on from SJYC01109221.1 coordinate 41,285, forward strand.
GAGCGATTATTATGCTCTGGATGCTTTATGTGTATGACTGTCTTTTATCTAAAGGTAGAAAATATTACTTCAGGTTTTGGTTATCTATTCCTGTGTGAAAATCCACTCTGAAATTTGGTGGCTTAAAACAACTACCATGTTATTATCTCTTATAGTTCTATGAGTTGATGGGACTCAGATGGGGGCTGGGGTTCTTCTGCTGGGTTTTCTTGGAGTGTCTCCTGTGGTGAAGCTGGGGTTGGAGTCACGTGGGCTCAACTGGCATGCTGAGATGGTTGGGGTGCTCTCCCATGTGGTCTGAGGGCCTCTCTAGGATAGACTTCTTATGTGACTCCTCAGGGCTCCCCAAACACAAAAGCGCAGTCTAGCAGGTGGTTTAATGTCCGGGTTCCGAATTCCCAGAACATCACTGTTGGTTTCCTCTGTTCTTTCAATCATATTGCATGGGTAGAAGTTGGCTGTGAAAGGGGATTACACAATGACATGAAGACCAAGAGGCGTGGTTTATTTGGGGCCAGCTTCAGAGACTAGCTGCTTTGTTTCTACTTTACTTATAAGAAAGCTGTGGCTCTCAGAGTTTTAGAAACTTTCTCAAAGTCACAGAGTAAGAAGTAGAAGCAAGATTCAAAGTTAAGCATCCTGAATTTCAGAGACTGTGATTTTTACCTCCACCTCTGTACTGACTTTTAAAAGTCATGAAAAATTCCTAAAATAGTGCTGGCATATAAAATCTACTCTTTGAATCTAATTTTATTTTGTTCCCTCTCTTTTTTTTTCATATTATCTCATAAGAATAGGAATCCAGAAGTCAAAAACTTCTTTATTTTTGCAAAAGAACATTTTCACTTACTTATGTTTGCTTGGCTTCTCAGTTTAGGTATATGGAATAAAATTTTACTAAGCAAACACATCCTATGCACTTTGTAGAGCTAAAAGTTTGAAAAACATTCCCACAAAATTTAAGTTGCATTTGCCAGTGAAACTTTCACAGGACAAGTCTGCTGGGTAAGGGGCTGGAGATTGACTTCTGGGAGGAGAAAAGGGCCAACCTATGTATGTGTGTATATCTATGTGTGTGTCCATGTGTGTTGTAAAATGTGGGAGAAGGACAGCTCCCTGCAGACTTAGGAGACAAAAGAAGGAGAATCAGGCTTTATATACTTTATATACACGTTCTCTTAATCTACTCAATAATTCCTCAAGGATAATATGTTATTATATTCATTTTACTGATAATAGTCAAATAATTCTCCTGTGCTCTCTGGATATGCTGTGCTGTGCTTAGTCACTCAGTTGTGTCCGACTCTCTGCAACCCCGTAGACTTCAGCCCACCAGGCTCCTCTGTCCATAGGGATTCTCCAGGCAAGAATACTGGAGGGGTTGCCATGCCTTCCTCCAGGGGATCTTCCCAGTCCAGGGACTGAACCCAGCCTCCAATAGTGCAAGCATGTTCTTTACCATCTGAGTCACCGGAGAAGCCCATGAAAACTGGAATGGATAGCCTGTCCCTTCTCCAGGGGATCTTCCTGACCCAGGCTTTGAACTGGCGTATCCTGCATTTGCAGGTAGATTCTTTACCAGCTGAGCTACCAGGGAAGCCCACCCTCTGGATAGCTGACGTCATTTTTTAGTGTCAGAGAAACTGCTGTATATTGTTCGCTGTACCTCCTCCACAACTAGCACTTGACAAGTCATTGGATGTGTGCTAAGACCTTCATCAAAAAAAAAAAAAAAAAAAAGACCTTCATCCTCAGAGCTTCTCCATACCCTACATGCTATGTTTCCCAAAATGTCATGTATTTTTCTGCTTCTTACTCTTTTCACACCAACTCTACTTCCCTAGTGGCTCAGACGGTAAAGTGTCTTTCTACAATGTGGGAGACCTGGGTTTGATCCCTGGGTCAGGAAGATTCCCTGGAGAAGGAAATGGCAACCCACTCCAGTACTCTTGCCTAGAAAATCCCATGGACAGAGGAGTCTGTTTCAGGCTACAGTTCATGGGGTCGCAAAGAGTTGGACACGACTGAGTGACTTCACTTTCTTTCACTTTCTTTCTACTTTATAAGAAGTAGATCTCTCCTCTCACACAGGGTTGAAAGGGCCAAAGGGTCATGCAAATAATGACTAAGCAGTGTTTTCTGGACCAGATGAATGATCAGAATTACTTGGGAGGAATTTTTTAAAATGCAGATTATCCAACCTAACCCAAAATGTACTGAACTAGATTTTTCAATAGCAGAAAACTGAGGCTTGACGCAGATTAAAATCTCCCACAGGTAATTCTGAGGCTCAGTCAGGCTTTGGATACTGCTGGGGGAGTTAGAATGGATGTGCCCTTAGCAAAGGGAAAGCATACATAGGGAAATCTTGGGTTGACCAAAAAGTTCATTTTGGTTTTTCTGTAACATCTTATGGAAAAATCTGAGCGAAATTTTTGGCCAACCCAATATTTCAGTTGAACACTCAACTGAAGAAGTTGAGTTCTATCTGATTTTTAAGGACGAATGAAATTCAGAGAGGTGATGATGACCGAAAGGGCATTTCTGATAGGAGAGTTGGTGTGAAAAGAAGAAGAAGCAGAAAAATGCATGACATTTTGGGAAGTAATGAGAAATGTCAGCCAAGGTATAATGGTAGTTCCTAATGCCTCTCTCCATGTAGAGGGAGATCTGCTGGAGAAAAGTTCTGGTCTCTCTCATCCCCTCACTCATGATGCCTCAGGGACGTTTAGGAAGGAAATGGAACATGTGCTCTTCAACCCCTTCCAGCCCCCCTCTGAGATACTGCTCTGCTCCTCCTCATAAGTTTTCAGGGGCAACTTCTGCTCCTGTGGGATAGAAGATGCCAGTCCCAGCCCAACACTCCCTGAGGCTGAGTGGGTAGATTTAAACCTAGGGCTTTAGTATGAATAAATCCATAAGGCTGAAGCTATAAGGTATAGTCTTCAATGTTAGTCACTTGGATAAAGTGGTAATATTACCATTACCATCCCATCTGTCATTTGTCTTATTTCCCAGTTGGTTTAGAACTTAGGCCCTGGGTTCCTCAGTCCCCAGTAGGACTTCAGAGCTGGAAACAAAAGATGAGTCCTGATTAGGGAGCACTCCTGGAATGCCAGAGTGAGTGAGGGCTGCTCAGTCCTGTCCAGCTCTTTGGGACCCCATGGATGTAGGAGCCCTCCAGGCTCCTCTGTCCATGGGATTCTCCAGACTGTTCTACTGGAGTGGGTAGCCATTCCCTTCTCCAAGGGATCTTCCCAACTCAGGGATTGAACCCAGGTCTTCTGCACTGCAGGTGGATTCTTTACTGTCTGAGCCACCAGGGAAGCCCAGAATGCCAGACTTTAGGCCAATAATTCTTAAACTTCTTGGAGCCATGAAGTGATCTGAGGCTGTGATGAAATTTGGGAACATTCTTCTTAGTTCAAGGTACATGATCAAAATTATTTGGGGGTGCTTTTTAAAAAATACAGATTACCTAATCCTACTCAAGAACTGCTGATCAGATTCTTCAATGGTGAAACTCAAGTTTGGTATAGATAAAAGTTCTCACAGACAATTTTGATGGAATAACTATTTCAGGATATTCACAGATTTCCTGAATGAAACCTATTCATGGGCTACTCTCTCCTAGTAGAAAAAGCTCTAGTTTTAAGCAAAAATGGAGAATTCAATCCTAGACATGACAATAGGCTGTGATGAAATTTGGGAACATTCTTCTTAGTTCAAGGTACATGATCAAAATTATTTGGGGGTGCTTTTTAAAAAATACAGATTACCTAATCCTACTCAAGAACTGCTGATCAGATTCTTCAATGGTGAAACTCAAGTTTGGTATAGATAAAAGTTCTCACAGACAATTTTGATGGAATAACTATTTCAGGATATTCACAGATTTCCTGAATGAAACCTATTCATGGGCTACTCTCTCCTAGTAGAAAAAGCTCTAGTTTTAAGCAAAAATGGAGAATTCAATCCTAGACATGACAAAGAGACATGGAAGGCAGCAGTGATGTGATTCTAATTGTGGCATTGGCGTTTTGTTTCAATATGAAGTCAGGAAAGACAAAAGGGCAAAAGTGATCAGCCTTCCTGAATTTATTTTCTGGAATTCATGGCAGATATTTGCAGTACTCTAGGACTCTGATGAAAAGAAGCTAAGAATTCCTGCATCAGAGAACACTGGGAAACATCAGAATTCTGTTGTTTGGGGTTTTTATGACCTAGTTCTCATCAGCATTGTCTCTAAAACACGGTCCTCCCATTCAGACAATGAGTTAACAAATAAGTGGATGTGGTTACACTTGTCTTTTCTTTCAGTATTCCTTCTGCCCTTGCAATCATTAGAAAAGCAAAAAAACCTACCAAATTGCAGCTGCTTCTCCTTGCTTAACCTAAAGTGTTATAATGCCAGCAATTTTGGGAACAGAAACAGGCTAGTCTGCCTAGAAATCTCCAGAGCATTGTAGGCTAATACATTAAAATTAAAGAGAAACAGAAGCCATCACTACAAATTGCAACATTATTGTTCAAGCCAAGATCGTCCTAATTATAAACTAGCATTTTTATAGATGTCACAGGGGCTGTTTTAGTGCCACTTTGCTGATGCTAAAAAGATAGTGTGGAAATGTGATCAGGGATCCTCACACTACTGTCTAACTGGAGGGGGAAAATAGTTAATTAGGCTCTTTTTGGCATATTAGGGAAGACAGGCTTATTAGACACATTTACAAGCTAATGATATGCCTATACTCTGCTATCAAAAAAATGCATTTAAATAAACTGATTTACAGTTTAGCTATTTTCATCTCTTTAACAAGTACATTCACAATTACTTTCCCCACATTTAATTGTCCTGGCATCTGAGTATCTTCTGGAGACAGCACTGTGAGATGCTGATGGAGGTGGTCTCTGCTCATCCTGCCTTCCCTAACCTGCTTGGGACAGCAGGTACCTCCGCAGGCTACTTGTTGTCCACCTCCTACAATGAATAGCCATGATCTGACTAATTGGTTCACTATTTGAAGCAACAGTGATGGGTTTCAGAATGTCACTGATGATGAGGGCAAATGTTTGGAACAGTCAGCTGCAGGGGGTAGTGGGGACCGGCCAGGGAAGAGGGGAAGCAAAATGGCCTGGTTAACCAGGGCCCCACTCTTCCTCTGGCCTCCTAGGAAATGAAGAAAGCATTGAAGGAAATGGGCATTTCCCTCTTCAGCTCAGAAATCAAGAGCATCTCTCAAAGCCTAGTCACCTTTTTCTGAGCAGAATAACCCCGTCTTCATTAAAACTCACTTTCTATACCACTGTTAGTGATCCTTCAAACAAATGCAGCCATTTAGCCTGTCACAGCTGGAGATCTTGGCTTTATCCCAAGAGGCTACTTCAGCTCCCTAAGCCATAGGAATGGGGATTTTAACAAAGCTTTTGGTTGGCTGGATTTTTTTTTTAGATTTTTACGTTGACCATTTTTAAAGTCTTTAATGAATTTGTTACAATATTGCTTTGGCTTTATGGTTTGGTTTTTTGGCTGTGAGGCATGTAGACTGTTAGTTCCCTGTCCAGGGATCAACTCTGAACCTGCTGGGGTGAAAGGCAAAGTCTTAACCACTGGACCACCAGGAAAGTTTGTACTTCAAAGTGTTTTTGAGAAGATGAGCTAAGGCACTGCCTGTAGAGCCTAGTAAAGGACCTGGCTTGTGGTGAACACTCAACAAATATTTGGTGTGTATGTGCGCACGCATGTGTCTGTATGTGATCTCAGTCCTGCCTGACTCTGCAACCCCACTGACTGTGGCCCGCCAGGCTTCTCTGTCCATGGAATTTTCCAGGTAAGAATACTGGAGTGGGTTGTCATTTCCTCCTCCAGAGGATCTTCTTGACCCAAGGATTAAACCCATGCTCTTGCATTGGCAGGAGGACTCTTTACTAACTGTACCACCTGGAAAGCCCCATCATGCATTATCTGTAAGCATTAGCATCATCATCATTATTATCAATATTACTAAATAGTGTGTAAAAATCTTTGGTGGATCCTTATTTCTCATAAAATCAGGTTATGATGCTAATTTCTCTTCCCAGCTTACTCTTGAGCCCCTTTTCCTACAAAACTGTGCTCCACCTGCAAAGAACTGCCCATCTTCTGTAAGCATCTCTTTGCCCTTTGCTCCTGCAGCTCCCTGTTTCTTCAGGGCCCTGTCCTGTTGCCCAGTTGTCATCCTCTCCTGGTCCTCCAGATGGAATTCTCCTCCACGTGCACCTGCTGCTGCTGCTGCTGCTGCTGCTAAGTCGCTTCAGCCGCGTCCGGCTCTGTGTGACCCCATAGACGGCAGCCCACCAGGTTCTGCCATCCCTGGGATTATCCAGCCAAGAACAATGGAGTGGGTTGCCATTTCCTTCTCCAATGCATGAACGTGAAAAGTAAAGTCGCTCAGTCTTGTCTGACTCTTAGCCACCCCATGGACTGCAGCCCACCAGGCCCCTCCATCCATGGGATTTTCCAGGCAAGAGCACTGCAGTGGATTGCCATTGCCTTCCCTATTCCTCTTCCTTCCAGACAGATGATGACTCCTGCCCGATGCATCACACATGCCTCTTCTGGGTGTCACTTACTTCACAGTGGGAGAATTATTTGTTTACCAGGCTATCTCCCCTGCAAGAAGGTAGCCTCTTCAGGACAGAAACCAGACAGAAATTCTACTTTTATGTCTAGGGTATGACTGGGGATATGTGTGTGCATGCACACACTCAGTCATGTCTGACTCTTGGCGACCCCATGGACTGTAGCTCTCCAGGCTCCTTTGTCCACACAATTCTCCAGGAAAAATACTGGAGTGGGTTGTCATTTCCACCTCCAGGGGATCTTCCTGATCCAGGGATCCAACTGGCCTCTCTTGTGTCTCCAGTGGCAGGCGGATTCTTTATCACCGGTGGCGCCTGAGAGGCCCAGGTGGTTAGAATTCCAATGAAATCAAGTTAAATTAAAATGACTTGAACTAGAGTTTCAAATAGATTATTTATAAGGTGCCATCTAGACCCAATGTTTCATAAGCTTGTCATTTTATCAAATACTGGATTCAATGCCCTTCTCTGGGCTTCAGTTTTTTAATTTATAAAATGTGAATGATAATTGCTAACTCACAAGTCTACTGGGAGCCCTAGTGGGTCAATTCATGTGAAAAGACTCTGTAAAATTCAACTGCTACACAAATGTTAATAGCATTGTTTACTTGCTTACCTTTGTGTTTCTACAGTGAGATGAAGAGTAACAGAGAAGCACATTGTGCAGCTTGATCTGTATTTGTTGTTAGTGTTTTTCCCATGCCAAGTCCCCCATAGTAAAGGTAAGCTCAGCATCATTCCTTCCCCAGGGAAAGAGGAACATTCCTTGGTGCCCATTTCAACAGGACGAAACAGAAATCTCCACACCTTGTACCTTCATGATCTGACTCCAATCTCAATTCTTGTAACAGGAGCATCATGGGAAATACCTTTTCTCCTACTCTCCCCACAAACCCCTCCCTACTGAAAAGCCCAGTCCATCTTTTTATGATGATAACCATCATCAAAGACATCATTTGAGTTTAATGCCTGAGAATGACTTCGCATGCCAGTGACTAACAATGTTATGGACAATTATTTCTTTAGAAGGTTACTGCTTCACCCATCAAGGAAAATGTCACTTTTGTAAGGTAATAATGTAGTTTATAGAGAGAGTGGATACACTCAGGTCTGCCATTTAATTTGATCATGGTTCATCCCCAGCAATTCTTGGAGATCGAGTCACTCAGGAGCAGTTACTCGCAAGTCCTTTCTCTGTAAATAGTTTCATCATTGCTATTTTTATAGATTCCATACATCTGCATTAATATATGATATTTGTTTTTTCTCTTTCTGACTTACTTCACTCTTTGTAACAGGCTCTAGGTTCATTCACCTCATTACAACTGACTTAAATTCATTCCTTTTTTATGACTAAGTAATATCCATTGTGTATATGTACCAAAATGTCTTTATCCATTCATCTGTTGATGGATATCTAGGTTGCATCTGTGTCCCAGCTATTCTAAATAGTGCTGCAATGAACATTAGGGTACAGGTGTCTTTTTGAATTGTGATTTTCTGGGGGTATATGTCCAGTAGTGGGATTGCTGGGTCATGTGCATATGTGTGTGCTAATTTGCTTCAGTAATGTGCGATTCTTTGTGACGTTATGGACTGTAGCCCTCTAGACTCCTCTGTCCATGGGATTTTTTAGGCAAGAATACTGGAGTGTATAGCCATTCCCTTCTCCAGGGATTGTCCTGAGCCAGGGATAGTCATCTGCATTGACAAACAGGGTCTTTACCAGTCACACCACCTGGGAAGCCCTGGCTGGGTCATATGGTAGTTTTGTTCCTGGCTTGTTAAGGAGTCTCCATACTGTTTTCCATAGGGGCTGTACCAATTCACATTCCCACCAACAGTGCAAGAGGGTTGCCTTTTCTCCACATCCTCTCCAGCATTATTGCATATAGATTTTCTTGATGATATCATGCTTTTTCATTTTGAAATTATGGTTGAACACCTTCCGGAAAAGGGTGCTGAGGAACATAGGGGCTAAATGAACAGCACAGAATCACACAGGGTTTGGCAGAGCTTGATCTTAGATCCTTTGGTTCCCAATGTGGTGTTCTTGCAACATGTCTGATCACTGCCTCCTTCCCTTCACCTCCCACTTCCACAATATATGTGTAAGTGTTTGAGATATACACATCTGTCTTATAGACAGAGAAAATACAAATTTTGAAAGGGATTGCTGCTTGGGTGCCTGGAAGCTGGTGAGGGGAGCCAGGCTGATGCGTTAGCGCTAGGCACACTCTCTGATGGATTTCATGTCTTGTTTCTTATGCTTGCAAAGCCCAGGTCCTAACATGCAGTTGAACTTAGAGCCTGGAATTGGAAGAGGCTGAGCTGGACTCACAGCACAGATCCCCAGAGATTCTGTGGCTGAATAATATTGCAAATAGTCATGATTTTGTCTCTAAAATCCTTCAGGTTTACCCCTCTCTGCAGTACCCTTCCTCATCTCATTCCTTTGAACTACACCATGATTTCTACTGTACCAGGAGCAGTAATCATACCAAAATACAAGAGAAAATAAAAGAAGCTACTTTCTGGCTATTAAGCTTCTATAAACTTGGTATAAATAATAGGTTTAGGAAAACAATTGTCTTAGCACATTAAGAACAGAAGAAATATCGCACAAAGAGTGAACTGCAGGCATCCACGGGAAGACACACACTACAGAGAGCTCACAGAACTGGGCCACGTGGCACCAGGACACACTGGGGGCTCCCCACCCTGTGTGCATCTCTTATAGGCTACAATCCTGCCTTTCTTTAGTGATTTGTGCTCAAGACACGGCGTGTTTGTTCGGTCATTTAATAAGTAATTTTAGATCTGACAGAATATTTTAAAACTTTACATGAATGAAAAGTCCTTCTTAGAATTTTCTTTTTAACTTTAACTGGCAGAGTTAACAGGTGCTTCTAAAGCTTTCCACTGTCAGCTGAGCAGAGCCCTGTGCACAGAGCAGGAGACCTTGCATCCACCTCTGGCACTCAGGGAGGGGTACATCTCTGCATGTTTACAGATTCACCAGACACGTATCTCCATCCTAATCTGAATATGCACTCTGCTGCTGCTGCTGCTAAGTCGCTTCAGTCGTGTCTGACTCTGTGTGACCTCAGAGACAGCAGCCCACCAGGCTCCCCCGTCCCTGGGATTCTCCAGGCAAGAACACTGGAGTGGGTTGCCATTTCCTTCTCCAATGCAGGAAAGTGAAAAGTGAAAGTGAAGTCGCTCAGTCGTGTCCGACTCTTAGCGACCCCATGGACTGCAGCCTTCCTACCAGGCTCCTCCGTCCATGAGATTTTCCAGGCAAGAGTATTGGAGTGGAGTACCGTTGCCTTCTCCAAATACGCACTCTAGAACTTACAAACAAACCTGGTAGAAGAAAAGATAAGAAAAATTCATAATTTACCGACTATAAACTCAAAATGGCTGAATCTACTTTAAGTTGACTGAGATTGCCTTTTGGGAATCAGGCAAATTGGGTGATAAAAATAGAACCGATAACTACAAAAAATGAAGTGACATTTCTGCAACCCTAAGGAACTGCTTTAATACCTACTATGCCTTTTTGTCTTGTAATGTCAGAACATGACAGCATTGGGCTGTGTGCCATAATCCATTCTAATGGAACCATACTCAGAGTAATGTGAAGGTATCCTGTGTGCATCTGGGCAGACCAAGGACACAGGGACAGCCAGATGCCCAGAAAACTTTACAAAGTACTTTTAATCTAGCAGAAGTTTAGTCATGATACTGACAATGGCATCAGTCACAACTGTAAACACTTCAGATATAAAACCCTCAGGAGGAAATACACTGAGCCCTTGGGATATAACATCTATGGGATTCTTAGCTCAAGACTTAGAACTGTTTTATCTTCAAACTATACCTCTTTCCTGAACTCCAGATTCAAATACTATTGCCCTTGACACCCCAACTTGGGTGTCTAGTAGACATGTCAATTTAGCACATCTGAAGCTGAACCTATGAGCTCCACTCTACCCCTGATGCTCAAACTTATACAACTTCCAATCTCCCTTCCCATCTCAGGTAATGACAGCTCTACCCTTGAGTTTGCTCAGTTTAGAAATCTTGAAACCATTCTTGATTCTGCTCTTCTCTCAGACCCACATCAAGACTATTGTTACTTTCAAAATGTATCATGACTCCAACCACTTCTTACTATCTCCTGTCACTACTCCTTCCTGAGCCATCTCTCACTGGGATACTTCAGCTGCCCCTATGGGTCTCCGTGTTTCCATTCCTGCTTTTCCCAACCTTCTACACTTCACAAAGCAGTCAGAACGATCCCTTTAAAGTGTAAGTCATATCATGTCACCCTCTGTTCAAAACTCTCTAATGACTCTATCTCACTCAGATAAAAGCTCAAAGAAACCTCTCCCCAGAATGCTCTTCTCTCGGATATCCACATGGCTGAATGTCCTACTTCTGCAAGTCTTTGCTGAAATATCACCTTTTAAAATGAAGCCTTTGAAATTGCATCCTGCTGCTCTTCTGTATTCCCAATCTCTTCTCTTGTTTGGAGTCCCCCCTTCAATATTTACCACCCTTTCTATATAGCGTAATTTATTAAGTATTATATTTATTGCTTGTTTTCTCTCTCTTCTCACCAGAACATAAGCTCTACAATGGCAGGGATTCTTACCCTGTTTTGTTTTTTGATGTACCCTGGGTACCTAGAACAGGCATAACATGGTGGTATGGTTCAGTCGCTAAGTCACGTTTGACTCCTGCAATTCCATGGACTGTAACCTACCAGGTTCCTCTGTCCATGGGATTTCCCAGGCAAGAACACTGGAGTGGGTTGCCATTTCCTTCTCCAGGGGATCTTCCCAACTCAGGAATAGAACCCAGGTCTCCTGCCTCACAGGCAGATTCTTTACTGACTGAGCTATGAAGGAAGCCTAGGCATATGGTAGGCACTCAGTACATATTAGATGAACAAATGAATGAAGATCATTGAATATAAAACGTTAGCACTAAAAAGGATGCTAGATTTTTCTGACCCAAATCCTCTTCTTCTAGATTAAGAAATTTTAAATTGTTTCCTGGGAAGATTAAGATATTTATGTAAGAAAATGTCCCAAGTCAGGGACTTCCAAATTCTCTTGCTCTGTGCTTCAGTTACTACATCTGGAGGATTTCATCCTGGATCTTGAAATGATGTTATTAATATTATGTGTTATTTTTTTCCTCCTGGACTTGAAGTAGAGAGATGATCAACCATATTCATTAGTTCACAGGGACGCAGAAAGCAGCAGTGCCTGGGAGCACTGTATGGTACCTGACTGGATTCATTCCTAGACTCATGTGAGCTCTTTCCAGTGGGCTGCTGACAATACATGTGTGTGTGTGCATGATTGTGTGTGTGTGTGCAAGCATGTGTGTTTAAACACGTGTGTACATGTGTGTTTAGGGTGGTGTTACAAGAGAACAAGTGCTTAGTAAACTGGTCAGAATAGCAAAGTTTCATGTTCTAGGTATAAAGAGTGTTTGAGGAAGCTCCCAGCACTTTTCATACAGAATGATTGCAGTCTTTAAAGTATATAATGGAGCTACAGTTTCTCATTTTTTGAGAAAAGAAAAAGAAGTTAGAGGATTTAGAATTTATCTGCTATTTTTTCAATCAGAAAGTTGTAGAACCTAAAGCTGAATCTGAGTCCCAAGAGTCCTAGAGGCTATCTTTTAATATTACAATGTGTTCTCACACATGATGACGTGTCCGCCTATGGGTATTTCAGGGTTACCCACAGAGCAAGGAACTGGGTGATGGGCTTCGTTTTCTATACAAGGCAGAGCTATAGATCTCAAGGCACTGTGCCACAGTAGGAAATATTAAAGTTATTAACTTTAAAAAATATGTTAATGGGTTTCCCATTTCTTCCTCTCTCGTTATTTGGTGTTGCCTTTCTGTTTCTCTGACACTTTGAGGATGTGACACTAAAAATATCAGAGCCTGCAGGCTCTCTGACCCTTAGCTCCTTTTCTTCCAGCAGCTGGGACATTTGATCCTTGCCAGCAGGCTCTGCTTTAGAATCAGGGCAAATCATTTCTCCCAACACACATTTTTTTTAATACTTAAAAAATGGTCATGTCCATGAAAGTGTAGAGGACACAGTAAGCCTACAGCAAATTATAACACCCCTCTTCTTCTCTTTGGAACTTCTTACATTCTGTAAATGTGGTAGACAGTATAAAGTTTATCACTTGGGAATCAGAGAAAACTAAATCTTCAAGGGCCCATCTACAAAATAAGTTCTGAAAATGCTAAAATCATGGCATCTGGCCCCATCTCTTCATGGCAAATAGGGAAACAGTGGAAACGGTGGCAGATTTTATTTTCTTGGGCTCCAAAATCACTACAGACAGTGACTACAGCCATGAAATTAAAAGACACTTGCTCCTTACAAGAAAAGCTATGACAAACCTAGACAGTGTATTAAAAAGCAGAGATACCAATTTACCGACAAAGGTCTGTATAGTCAAAGCTTGCATGGATGTGAGAGTTGGACCATAAATAAGGCTGAGTGCTAAAGAACTGATGCTTTCAAATTGTGGTGCTGGAGAAGACTCTTGAGAGTCCCTTGGACAGCAAAGAGATCAAAGCAGTCAAACCTAAAAGAGATCAACCCTGAGTCTTCATTGGAAGAACTGATACTGAAGCTGTGATACCTTGGCCACCTGATGTGAAGAGCCAACTCATTGGGAAAGAACCTAATTCTAGGAAACACAGGGCAGGAAGAGCAGGTGCTGACAGAGGATGAGATGGTTGGATGGCATCACCGACTCAATGGATATGAGTTTGAGCAAACTCCAGGAGATACTGAAGGACAGGGAAGCCTGGCATGCTGAAGTTCATGGGGGTCACAAAGAGTCGGATGTGACTGAGCAACTGAGCACCAAGCCTTTCAGAGCTAGTCCAAAGTAAGCAGATATGAGCCCACTAAGCACTTCTAATGAGTTGCAGCCTACATTCTTTTCTGCTGTACTCTTCCCCATAAGCTAACGTGCCACCCAGACAACTGTCATCACAGCATTCTAGGCATTGGTCAATGTATCCATGATTTGGAGTGAGCTCATGAAGTGAAAGTCATTGCTATCCTTTCCCAAGTTCATCAAGACAGATCTTTAAATGAACCCTGCTGCTACTGCTGTTAAGTCACTTCAATCGTGTCTGACTCTGTGTGACTCCATAGATGGCAGCCCATCAGGCTCCCCTATTCCTGGGATTCCCCAGACAAGAACACTGGAGTGGGTTGCCATTTCCTTCTCCAGTGCATGAAAGTGAAAAGTGAAAGGGAAGTCGCTCAGTCGTATCCGACTCCCAGTGACCCCATGGACTGCAGCCTACCAGGCTCCTCCGTCCATAGGATTTTCCAGGCAAGAGTACTAATGTACAGCAATTTTTTGTTGATCCTATATGATTTTTCCTGGGATACATTGGTCTTTAAAGGGTTTAAGTGAGCTAGATGTGCCCAAGCTCAAAAGAGGTGAGGTCAGAGGACAACCAGAATGAGGACCCAGAGATCTTGGAGTACAAGCAGGGTACTAGATCAGAACCATCAGGGATGGGCAGAAACATGGGCGGGGATGTGGAGATCACGTCAAGAAGTGGCCCTCAAGCACTGCTTCTGTGCTTGTTCCTGCTTGTGGAGCTTGGGCTGCCCCTTCCCATCCCAGGTTGCTGCTGCAAAAGTATCCTGAATGATTTTTCCTGGGATACATTGGTTTTTAAAGGGTTTAAGTGAGCTAGATGTGCCCAAGCTCAAAAGAGGTGAGGTCAGAGGACAACCAGAATGAGGACCCAGAGATCTTGGAGTACAAGCAGGGTACTAGATCAGAACCATCAGGGATGGGCAGAAACATGGGCGGGGATGTGGAGATCACGTCAAGAAGTGGCCCTCAAGCACTGCTTCTGTGCTTGTTCCTGCTTGTGGAGCTTGGGCTGCCCCTTCCCATCCCAGGTTGCTGCTGCAAAAGTATCCTGAACTTTATAACCCTAAATATTTCCTCTGTTAATCAGTCATCTGATCCCAGAACATTTGTTAAAGAATCTGGAGATCTATATTATTAAAAAGTTATTTTACTCAAGCATAATTGATTTATAATATTGTGTTTATTTTTGTGGTAGAGCAAAGTGATTAAGTCATACACACATATATACTAATTTTTGTGTTCTTTTCCATTATGCTTCATTACAGGATATTGAATATAGTTACCTGTGCTATACAGTGGGACTTTGCTGTTTATCCATTCGATACATAATATTTGCATCCACTAATCCCAAGTTTCCAACCCATCCCACCTCCACCCCTCCTTGGAACCCACAAGTCTGTTCTTTATGTCTGTGAGTCTGTGTCTTAGATAAGCTCATTTGTGTCATATTTTAGAGTCCACACATGAGAGATATCATATGGTATGTGTCTTTCTCTGTCTGACTTACTTCACTTACTATGATAATCTATTGAGTACTTTCAGCCCTTCTGGGTGAGGCAACAAAAATTTAAGGGAATTATGTAATTTGCTCAAGGTAACACAGCTAATAAATGTTAGAGCTGGATTCTGAACCTAAGCAGTCTGACACCAGAGTTCTGGTAACCCTCGGAACATGTGAGTAGTATAATGTGCCTTAAAAGAAAAACAAAGCCCATAAGATATCTTGTAATAAGAATATATAATTTAAACATATCACATTTATGCATGCCGTTTTCCAGAAAATATCCCATAACAAAACAGCTGTGCTTAGACGGCCTCTGGAAAGGAATGTCATGATTGGGAATCTGTTGAGAGGCCCTGTGATGCCCTCAGCAGTGTGGCAAGCACAAAAAGGTCATGGCAGCTTGACGATCATATACTCTGCCTCTCTAGTACCAAGGTCACTCCAGGATTTAGCCCAGGGACTGATCCATTGGAACAGTGCAGGGCAGATCTGAAATTCCCTCAAGATCATAGCAATCATCCCAGGGGACTATGATCAGGAGGATGAATTTATGCAGGCATACATAATGCAAATAACAGGAATGTAGGCAGGGGTGGGAGGAAGAAGGGGATCAGGAAAGGGAGAGGGGAGGAGGGAGGAAGAGGGGAAGGAGGGTGAGAAAAAAGAGACCTTTTGCACCTTTGAAAATGGTCTACATTTTCAGTCTTTGTACCCCAGACTCCCCTTCTCTCTCCACTCTGCTTCAAGGCTCTCATTTGCCACCACTCCACTGGAACTTGACTTCAAAGTCAGCAGTGACCTAGATCCCTGATACTCAATGTGGTCCAAGAACCACTAGCTTCATCTTAGCAAAGCCACACAATCTCTCTGAACCTTAGCAGCTCCATCTATCAAAGGAGGCTAACACCTCATGGTAATATCAAGAGGGTTATATTAATGTACATGAAGTACCTGACAGACAGGAAATATTCAACTTATCCTGATCCCAGTGTGCCAGTAAGAGTTCAGGTTCACTAAAAGCAGAGAAATTGAAATGTGATAATTTACACTAACAATGTGTGTGTGTTAGTCGCTCAGTCATGCCCGACTCTTTGTGACTCCCATGGACTATATCCTGCCAGGCTCCTCTTTCCATGGGGATTCTCCTGGCAAGAATACTGGAGTGGGTTGCCATGCCCTCCTTCAGGGACACCAACAATGCACTCATAAAATCTCAGGAGATGGAAAAAAGGATTAAAAGACTTCTGGCCCAGCATTGCTTTTACTGTTTTATTTACAGACTTCTTTGAACAACACTCTCCTAGGTTATATAGAATGCCTGAAAATTTAGGCTTTCCTTTCCAATGCTGCCAAGTTGCTTCAGTCGTTTCCGACTCTGTGCGACCCCATAGATGGCAGCCCACCAGGCTCCCCCGTCCCTGGGATTCCCCAGGCAAGAACACTGGAGTGGGTTGCTGTTTCCTTCTCCAATGCATGAAAGTGAAAGTGAGGTCGCTCAGTTGTGTCCAACTCTTAGCGACCCCATGGACTGCAGCCCACCAGGCTCCTCCATCCATGGGATTCTCCAGGCAAGAGTACTGGAGTGGGATGCCACTGCCTTCTCCGTTCCTTTCCAATAATCTCTTTTAAATCATCCAATTTTTGTATAAAGTATGGTATATCTGGTGCTTCCCTGATGGCCTAGCAGGTTAAAAATCTGCCTGAAATGCAGGAGATATGGGTTCAATTTCTGGGTCAGGAAGATCCCCAGAGGAAGAAATGGCAACCCACTTCAGATTTTGCCTGAAAAATCTCATGGACAAGGGGAGCCTGGTAGGCTATAGTCCAAAAAACCAGACACAACTGAGCAACTGAGCGTGTATGCATGTATGGGCGATCTGCTCTGTTATGTAACAGAAGAAAGTGCAAAGCTTTGGGAAAACTCTGAGGTTGATACAAACATAGCCCCATTGGCAGGGATGATGGTGAGCACTTCAAGCTCTGTGCTTCCCCAATGCTCAGCTCAGTAGGATGCCTTAGCCGAGGTGCCAGCAGAGGTCTCACCAGAAGAGAAACTAATACCTACAAGAAAAGACACATTCAGCTTTCCAGTCCCCTCAAATCATCAAGGCCTTGTGACTTAACAGTGAGTCAGTAGGCAGACTTCATTAGTCAGCTCTGATAATTAGCATTCCTATGACCTTCCAGAAGAGACTCATACAACTGCATGGAAAGACAGTGACAAGAGGGGTCAGGAGATGGATGTTTCCATTTGTGTTCTGCTAAACATCCTCACTTTGGCCCTGGATAAGTCACTGACACTTTTAAGGCTTTAGTTTTCACATCTGTAAAATGAGAGTGTTGCCTTGATAAGAGGTACTGATGTTCTTCCCGTGTCTCAAGGTGCCTGTACATGGATTTTCATATGTTTTATTGGTCTTAGTTCTCAGCAGAAGAAAAGCTCTCTGCAGGAGGACTGAGAGTTAAGGCTGCTAATGAAAGCTATAGTTAACCCTCAGTATTTGCAGGTTAATTAAATTCTATGATTGTTTTCACATGAAACAATCAACGCTTACTGAACATCTGCTTAGTATCATGTAGTTACATATACACTCACCACCACAATACGAGAGAAACACAATCCAAGCAATTCCAGTGTAAGTCTAATAAGTGCTACCCAAACTTAAGCAGGAAGTACTGTAGCAACACATAGACAATGTTCCTAACCCAGTTTTGAGTAATCAGGGAAAAACTTCCAGGAGGAACTGGCATCTAAGATGAGACAGAGAAACAGAGTAGATCTTTCCTTTGCAAAGAGAAGTCAATTACTTCCTTTCTGTTTGTTTGCTTTGTTTTTGTAGCATATGCAAAAGCCTGGGAGCAGGAGAAGGCACAATCCCTTAGCAAGTGCAAATAGTTCAGTGGGAAATTTTTCTTTGTTGCCATATGAAGAAGTTTGGATTTTACTTGAAGATCATGGGAATCATGAAAGAATATCATGCGGTAGGGTTCAGGATATATTTCCCATATCAGATACATCATTCAGGTTACAGAGTGGAGGTATCAGAGAAGAGCAAAAGAAGTCTCTTAAAGTAGCCCAAGTGAGATGGTGAGATAGTGGTCTAGAAAAAGAGAGTGGCAGTGGGGATGAGCATGGGAGAACTGAAGACAGATTTATGATGGAGAATTGAAAAGGCTTAGTATTGCCTAGACTGAGAGCAGGAGAGAGACTAGCGAAAAAGGTTACAGGAGTTTCAAGCGTTCAGTTCAGTTCAGTCGCTCAGTCGTGTCCAACTCTGTGACCCCATGAATCGCAGCACGCCAGGCCGCCCTGTCCATCACCATCTCCTGGAGCTCACTCAGACTCACATCCATCGAGTCAGTGATGCCATCCAGCCATCTCATCTTCTGTCGTCCACTTTTCCACCTGCTCCCAATCCCTCCCAGCATCAGAGTCTTTTCCAATGAGTCAACTCTCCGCATGAGGTGGCCAAGATACTGGAGTTTCACCTTTAGTATACCTTCAAAAGAACACCCAGGGCTGATCTCCTTTAGAATGGACTGGTTGGATCTCCTTGCAGTCCAAGAAACTCTCAAGAGTCTTCTCCAACACCACAGTTCAAAAACATCAGTTCTTCAGCGCTCAGCCTTCTTCACAGTCCAACTCTCACATACATACATGACCACAGGAAAAACCATAACCTTGACTAGGCAGACCTTAGTCAGCAAAATAATGTCTCTGATTTTCAATATACTATCTAAGTTGGTCATAACTTTTCTTCCAAGGAGTTAGCGTCTTTTAATTTCATGGCTGCAGTCACCATCTGCAGTGATTTTGGAGCTCCCAAAAATAAAGTATGACACTGTTTACACTGTCTCCCCATCTATTTCCCATGAAGTGATGGGACCAGATGCCATGATCTTCATTTTCTGAATATTGAGCTTTAAGCCACCTTTTTCACTCTCCTCTTTCACTTTCATCAAGAGGCTTTTTAGAGAGAGAAAAAGATGGTGGCAGAATAGGACAGGGAGGACACTTTCTCCCTCAGTACTTCATCAAAAGAACACTTCAACGCTGAATAAATTCCACAAAACAACTTCTGAACGCTGGCAGAGGACATCAGGCATCCAGCAAAGCAGATTATTGGCTTCAAAAACAGGTAGGAATAAATATAAGGGACGAGAAAAGAGACAAAGGAAGTAGGGAGGGAGCCTCGTCCCAGGAAGGGAATCCCGTCCCGGGAAGAGACTCTTAAAAAGAGAGGTTGCCAAGCTCCAGGAACATTCTCGCAGCGGACGCTGTGTCGACCCTGGGAAGCACAGACGGCAACTTAACAGGAAGGAAAAATTAATCAAAACCAACAGATCACGAACCTAACAGTAAATCCCCCAGTGGATAAGCAGTGCAAACGCCTGCCTCCGGAAACGCAGGCTCTGAAGGGCTTTTCGCGAAAATTGTGTAGCAATGCGGCCAGAATCGGGTACAAGAATCGGGCCCAAGAATCGGGCCATGGGAAACGCAAGCTGCAGTGCTTTTCGCGAGAATTGGGTCCTCATGGGCCAGAACTAACTAACATGGACTAGCCTGCAACAGGCCAGCGCACAGAACAAAAGACGAATTGGAAATAGCCAGTTGCAGTGCATCACCAACTCAATGGACATGAGTTTGGGTGAACTCCAGGAGTTGGTGATGGACAAGCAGGCCTGGCATGCTGCAGTTCATGGGGTCACAAAGAGTCGGACACAACTGAATGACTGAACTGAACTGAATATTCCATTGTATATATACACCACATCTTCTTTATCCATTCATCTGTTAATGGACACTTATGTTGCTTCAATGTCTTTTCTATTTTAAATAGCACCAATATAAACATTTGGGTACATGCATCTTTTCAAATTAGAGTTTTCTCTGGATGTATGCTCAAGAGTGGGATTGCTAGATCATATGGTAGCTCTATTTTTGGTCTTGTAAGAAACCTCCGTACTGTTTTCCATAGCAGCTGCATTAATTTACATTCCCACCAACAGTGTAGGAGGCTTCCCTTTTCTCTACACCCTTTCTAACATTTATTTGCAGAATTTTGGTGATGGCCATTCTGAGCCATGTGAAGTGATACTTCATTTCCATTTCTCTAACAATTAGTGACGTTGAGCATATTCTCATGGTCATCTGTATGTCCTCTTTGGAGAAATATCTTTTAGATCTTCTGTCCATTTTTTAATCGTATTGTCTGTTTGCTTTTTATATTGAGCTGTGTGAGCTATTTGTGTATTTTGGAAATTAAACCCTTATGGTTCGCATTATTTGCAAATATTTTCTCCCAGTCTGTAGGTTTTCTAATTGCTGGTTTGTTTGTTTTTTTAATGCCAGGAGAAAGTTCAGGAGAGAATGAAGATAATCAACAGAGCAAGATTTCTGAGAAGGCAGAAGATGGGAAGTTGGAACATAGATGAAGAGTCAGTCGTAAACAAGAGACGTAAAAACTCTCACACAATCACTGCAGAGGAGGAGAAAAAGGTGGGTTGTAAGTATATGTAAGATTGTAGATATTACCAGGAAATAAAAGGAATATATGTCCAAAGCCTTCTATTTTCTCTTTGAAGCTGATGGGGTTACCTGCTGTGGGTGAGACATGATGTGATGGGATAGGTTTAGTTGGATTACACACCAGAAGTTTAAATGTATTGTCTTTATAATTTTGTATCTTTTCCTCTCTAGATCTGCTCAATAAACCTGGAACAGGACCAGAGAAAGTAAATAACTGGGTTCATCAAGGGTCAAAATTTTATCAAATTTTGCAAAAGTGGAGTCAGTGAAGAGAACATATTGGCAGAAGAGTTGTCAAAGTTGGTGGACTATGCAACTTAAGCTGGAAATGGAAGCAAGTAAAGGCTGGAGTGGGCATATATAAAAAAAGAAAGAATTAAAAGGTCACAGAAATGAGTTTTGAAATATAGATATAAAGAAAGTATCACAATAATAGAGTTAAAAGAAAAGGAGATTGTAGTCAGAGAGTGGGTGTGTTCAGAAGTGGAGTAGCTCTGAGCGAAGATCAGATCCCTATCGGGCATGGGAGTTGGGATAAAAGTCACACTGAGCTCAAGAAACTGGAAACCCAGGTTGCTGGGTGGGTCACACTCATGAACCTTGAGGTTGTCCAGAAACCTGAAAGAAAAGAGAAGACAGAAGATCCAAGGGTCCTCATGAAGGAGGCGGGGTAACTGAGAGCTCTGTCACTGAAATGATGAGGACGGGTAGACAGATGACCCAGGACTCCTCAGATGAGGAGCTGTAAGTAACGAGTCTGGACACTGCTTTGAGTCCAAAGTGATCAGCATGGTAGCATCCTCCACTGTTAATCCAAGGAGCACAGCTGTGGGAATGAGTGGGCCACACTTCAGAGAGAAAGGGCGACGCCTGGGAGAGCTGTGATTTTCCTATTGGGATTGCTTCCTTTTTAAATTTTATTCATAAACCATAGTTGATTTACAAAATTGTGTTAGTTTCAATTGTACAGCTTCAGATTCTTTTCCATTATGGGATATTAGTTTCTTTTTCAATTTAGTTAAATTAATTCTATTTTTATATCTATTCACATTCCCCTCTCTTCTTTTTCTCAGGGTATTTGGCTGGCCATTTCCTAACCACCAAACCTGAATTTGTTTTTGCTAGGTATTCATTCTCATAATGGAGAAGGCAATGACACCCCACTCCAGTACTCTTGCCCGGAAAGTCCCATGGACAGAGGAGCCTGGAAGGCTGCAGTCCATGAGGTGGCTGAGGGTTGGTCACAACTGAGCGACTTCATTTTCACTTTTCACTTTTATGCATTGGAGAAGGAAATGGCAACCCACTCCAGTGTTCTTGCCTGGAGAATCCCAGGGATGGGGGAGCCTGGTGGGCTGCCGTCTACGGGGTCGCACAGTCGGACATGACTGAAGCGACTTAGCAGCAGCAGCATCTCTCATAAAAGCGCTAAACATCAGGAATCCTTTAAAAACTCCATTGACTTAAATCCAGGGAGAAATGTATA
>SJYC01109222.1:0-20326 GCA_006408675.1 Madoqua kirkii
TTTATGCATTGGAGAAGGAAATGGCAACCCACTCCAGCGTTCTTGCCTGGAGAATCCCAGGGACGGGGGAGCCTGGTGGGCTGCCGTCTACGGGGTCGCACAGTCGGACATGACTGAAGCGACTTAGCAGCAGCAGCATCTCTCATAAAAGCGCTAAACATCAGGAATCCTTTAAAAACTCCATTGACTTAAATCCAGGGAGAAATGTATAGTGTTCATATAACATTCTTTCCAAACAATTGTAATTTAAGTTTCAATTTTCTTCTTGACCCAAAAATTATAAAGAAGGTTGTTCTTTTACCCTGATGGTTAGTTTCAGTTTTCAGTTCCCTTTCATTTTTAATTTCTAACTTATATTTTACTGTATTAAGAGAATATGACCTTTATAATCTCTTTTTGGAGAATTAATTCATATTTTCTTTGGTACATGGTATTTAATCAATTTTGTAAAGTCCTATGGGTGTTGAAAAAAGTGTTTATTCTCTTTTCATTGGGTATAACATTCAAAGCAAACTTGTCTATTGTGTTATTCAAATCTTCCATATATAAAATTATGTTCAGTCCACATGATCATCACTCCTGAGACTTCCTACAGAGATCATGGCTTTATCAAATATTCTTCATATTTTCAACAGTGTCTGTTTTGTTTCAATGCAAATCAAAGCATGAATGTTGGTAAGTGTTTTATTCTCTTGGTGAATTTTACCTTTTCTCTATTTAAGCTATCTAAATAGCACTTGACAGTCCCCTAAGTATTTTGGTCTTGGATTCTATTTTGCCATATATTAATAGTGCCATCTCTTTTACCTAGGGCTTTCCAGTGGCTCAGAGGTTAAAGCGTCTGCCTGCAATGCAGGAAACCTGGGTTTGATCCCTGGGTCGGGAAGATCCCCTGGAGAAGGAAATGGCAATGCACTCCAGTACTCTTGCCTGGAGAATCCCGTGGATGGAGGAGCCTGGTGGGCTACAGTCCACCGGATCGCAAAGAGTCGGACATGACTGGGCGACTTGCCTTTCTTTTACCTAACATTTCTCTCACCATACCTTTATTTTCAACTTTTGCGTGTCATTTATTCTTGATCTCTTACAAAAGAAATCAATGACTTCAGTTCACTTTCTAACCCTGCCATTTCTTTACTTGGTTTTCTTGTTCTTGATTTCTTTTTTTCACCTTGCCTTCGCAACCGTCACTGGATGAATCAAACTTTTTACTGTTGTTCCTCTTTCCCTCTTCCAGTATGGAAGATTCTAAATCAGCTAACATTCAGTTCGGCTACATAAAACAGAAATTCCAAAATAAGCAGCTTAAAGACATGATTGCTTTTTTCCCAAGCAAAAGAAGTCTAGATACTAAAGTCGGTACACAATCAGTTATATCAAGAATGGAAAGGAGAGTCCACTGTCTTCAGGAATCCAGCCATCCTTCTTTCTGCTCCACGGTTCTTAGAACATAACTACCATTTCTCAATGTCATAAAGCAGCTGCTTGGGCATTAGCAGCTTCCAAGCAGTAGGAAGAAAACAGGCACAAAGAGCAAAGGTCAGGTAAATCAGCCCCTTTTGAGAAGCCCTTCCTGACACTTTCACACTGCACTCCATTTACATTTACTATTGGGACCACTACTTACTGCCAGTGGCTAGAAGTCATCAGAATTCCTTGTCTCTGGAAGAAACCAAGAATGGATACCGAGTAGGCAAGAAACACACTGCCACAACTCCATACTATACTTATTCTGTTGATAAATATATTTCTATTTCTAACAAACCTATTTCAGTATTTTTATATCAATATCAACAATAATATCCATGACTTTCCCCTGCAAAAAATGAGACCTGTGTCATGTATAATTTTATATATAATTTACCCTTGTTTCCTATTTTGGTCTGCAAAATTTTGATGAGATTATAATTTTATTTCAGATAGTGTTAATTTGTATTGTTATAACGTATAATAATAGGTTTCCCAAGTGGTGCAGTGGTAAAGAATCCACCTGCCAAGCAGGAGACACGGGTTTGATCTCTTGGGCCAGGAAGATCCTCTGGAGAAGGAAATGGCAAGCTACTCCAGTATTCTTGCCTGAAATCTTCAGTTCACTTTCTAACCCTGCCATTTCTTTACTTGGTTTTCTTGTTCTTGATTTCTTTTTTTCACCTTGCCTTCGCAACCGTCACTGGATGAATCAAACTTTTTACTGTTGTTCCTCTTTCCCTCTTCCAGTATGGAAGATTCTAAATCAGCTAACATTCAGTTTGGCTACATAAAACAGAAATTCCAAAATAAGCAGCTTAAAGACATGATTGCTTTTTTCCCAAGCAAAAGAAGTCTAGATACTAAAGTCGGTACACAATCAGTTATATCAAGAATGGAAAGGAGAGTCCACTGTCTTCAGGAATCCAGCCATCCTTCTTTCTGCTCCACGGTTCTTAGAACATAACTACCATTTCTCAATGTCATAAAGCAGCTGCTTGGGCATTAGCAGCTTCCAAGCAGTAGGAAGAAAACAGGCACAAAGAGCAAAGGTCAGGTAAATCAGCCCCTTTTGAGAAGCCCTTCCTGACACTTTCACACTGCACTCCATTTACATTTACTATTGGGACCACTACTTACTGCCAGTGGCTAGAAGTCATCAGAATTCCTTGTCTCTGGAAGAAACCAAGAATGGATACCGAGTAGGCAAGAAACACACTGCCACAACTCCATACTATACTTATTCTGTTGATAAATATATTTCTATTTCTAACAAACCTATTTCAGTATTTTTATATCAATATCAACAATAATATCCATGACTTTCCCCTGCAAAAAATGAGACCTGTGTCATGTATAATTTTATATATAATTTACCCTTGTTTCCTATTTTGGTCTGCAAAATTTTGATGAGATTATAATTTTATTTCAGATAGTGTTAATTTGTATTGTTATAACGTATAATAATAGGTTTCCCAAGTGGTGCAGTGGTAAAGAATCCACCTGCCAAGCAGGAGACACGGGTTTGATCTCTTGGGCCAGGAAGATCCTCTGGAGAAGGAAATGGCAAGCTACTCCAGTATTCTTGCCTGAAAAATCCCGTGGACAGAGGAGCCTGGCAGGCTACAGTCCATGGGGTTGCAAAGAGTCAGACATGACTGAGTGACTTTCACTTTCACCTTCTGTTTTCTTCTCTTTCTCTTTTCAATGAATATATATTCTTCTGGACATAGCCTGCATATCTCTTAACATTAGTCCCATTATTTCTGTTGTCTTTTTTCCTTTACATTACAAAAAAAAAAAAAATCCCTAATTTTCCAAATTACTGATTTGGCTTTCAGTCATGTACTTTTAGTTACTTAGCCCTCCTATTCATTGTTTTACTTTTAGAATCATCTTTTTAAATTATAAATCTTTCTTGTTTAGAAATGTGCTCTTCTTCATTGAAATCTGCCCTAGTTTTATGGATTTAATATCCACTCAAGGTTTCCTAAATAATTATAATTTTTGTGTGAAATGAAAAAACATTTGCTTAGAAGGCAATGGCACCCCACTCCAGTACTCTTGCCTGGAAAATCCTATGGATGGAGGAGCCTGGTGGGCTGCAGTCCATGGGGTCGCTAAGAGTCGGACACGACTGAGCGACTTCATTTTCACTTTTCACTTTTATGCATTGGAGAAGGAAATGGCAACCCACTCCAGTGTTCTTGCCTGGAGAATCCCAGGGACAGGGGAGCCTGGTGGGCTGCCGTCTATGGCTCGCACAGAGTCGAACACACTGAAGTGACCTAGCAGCAGCAGTAGCATCATGAATTGAAGTGAAAGTGTTAGTCACTCGGTCGTGTCTGACTCTTTGCAACCCACGGACTATAGCCTCTGTCCATGGGATTCTCCAGGCAAGGATGCTGGAGCAGATTGCCATTCCCTTCTCCAAGGGATCTTCCTGACCCAGGGATTGAACTGGGGCCTCCTTCATTTCAGGCAGATTCTTTACCATCTGAACAACCAGGGAAGCCCCCGTTAGTTACTCTGTATTTTCATCTTCTTTTTTTTTCAAACTTCTTTTTCTGCAAATATTTGGTAATTCTTTGCTTTAAATGAGGCACCTTTAGTTCTTTCTCCCCTGCCACGTTATCATGCTATAAACAGCTGGCATAGGTTTCCATCATAGATGGCTTTCCTTCTCCTGGAAGGCCTAAAGGAGCAAGCATGATGAGGATGTTGACAGAAGGGTTTCTTATTAAGATTCGTAGATGTTATAGAAATGAGGTCAACAGGCAAGCCAGTGTCCCTGCTGAAGAACAATTCTACCTTTCTTTTCTCCTCTGTGACCATCTGAAGCCCCAGAGTCACGAGAGGCCCTGGTTCACTCCTGTCTCTGCTCATTCCAGGGCAAACCCTTCAGTCAGTCACTCTGTAAACATGAGGTGTTGGGGGGGATGACTAGCTTGGCTATTCCAGGAACAGTCATTTGCTTATTTATCTTTATAATTATCCTGTTAGTCAGTTTCTCCTCAGGCTTATTAATTCCTGGCTTCAAGGTTCTCCAGGATTCCTGGAGGAAAAGCAAGTCTCATTTCTGGCAGTAGCCCTGCCCTGCTTTTATTTCTGCTGAGTTTCCCAACACCTGGTCCCCAAAGTTTTCTTTTAGCTTTTTAACTGGAAATGTATTTGGTGTTAATTCATTCAACTAATACTAAATTGAGGGACTTTTCTGGACCCTGGAGATTCAACAGTGAAGTTTTCCAGACTGAAGGAAGCTAAAGAGATATGAAGACCAAATATCATGCATGATCCTAGATTGAATTCTGGAAAGAAAGTCCAGGCACTACAGAAGAGATTTCTGTTGTTGTTGCTGGTTTTCTTTTGTTATTGTTTTTGCAGCTACAAGGTATATGATTGGGACAATTGACATTATTTGAATATTGATTAGATGGTAGTATTGTATCAGTGCTAAGTTTCTGATTTTGATGGGTATAGTATGCTTATTTTGATTAATGTCTTTGTTTTTAGGAAATATACACTATTTAAAGGTAATTGGGTGTCATGTCACAAATGACTAGAAATAATAAAAATAAGTGAGAGAATAATAAGGCAAATGTGATACATTATTAATAATTGGGAAATCTGGGTGAAGGGTATACACAAGTTTTCTTGCTTATTTGGGTGACTTTTATTGAAGTTTGAAAGCATTTCAGAATAGAAAGTTGATCTTTTTAAGGAATATGGCAAAGGTTGATTAAGATATTACCATTCAGGCTTCTCTGGTGGTGTAGTGGTTAAGAGTCCGCTTTATAATGCAGGGTGATTCAGTCCCTGTTCTGGGAAGATCCCACATGCCATGGAGCAACTAAACTCTTGTGCCGCATCTACTGAAACCCGTGTTGCCTACAGGCCATGCTGTCCAACAAGAGAAGGCGCCGCAGTGAGAAGCCCCCACACAGCAGCTAGAGAGCAGACTCCACTCGCTGCAACGAGAGCAAGCCCTCTCAACAGCCAAGACCCAGGACAGCCAAAAGAAAAAATTAATACATTAATTAATTTTTTAAAAGATCCTACCTATGTATAGATACTACCTATATATAGATACTACATGTATATAGATACTTGTATATCTGATAGTGGAGACTGAAGTCATGTCTATACATAAGAAACTTTCTACCACTGAATCCCAGAGTTAAATACAGTTGCCCATCTACTCACAGATAGTGTTGGAGGCCCCCCAGCATGGGAGGAAGACTGCAGAACAGATGCACTCCAAGGGCAGGGTGGGTCTCAAGGGAAGGAGAACAGGTGCTCAGCCCAGCGCACCTATCGAATCTGTTCTTCCAAACTCCCCACTCATTTTGAGTGAGTTCTGCTTAGGAGTGAAGACAGGCCGTGCGTGTTCTGCTTAGAGTTTTAACATGGAAAGAGCCATTCTGAATAGAAGAAAGCTGATCAGTCTTCTGACAACATGTGATAAAACAAAAGGTTAGTAAGGAAAGTATTTTAAAGGAACATATCCCTTGAACCAGCAATTCAACTTCTAAGTCTGTCCTTCAAAAACATTCACACATGTACACAAGGAATTCCACTTAAGCGCTATTAATATAGGGGGAAATTGGAAACGGCCTCCAAAAATCTATCAATAGAGAAGTGGCTAGAGTAAAGAAAGTACATTCATTCTTTGAAATAGGAGGCTGCCACTTTTCAAAGTGAGATAAGGTTGTATATACTAATGAAATAAGAACAATGCACAAGATGAAAAGTCAGCATTACGTTGTTGAGCTGTAAATAAACTATAGTCTTATTCCTAATTTTTGTCTATACATATGTTTATAAATTGGTGATAAAAATCTGGAAAGACACATAGAAAATAAAATGACTTTTTACAGAGAGAAGAATTTCAATAGGAAATTTCACCTTTCCATATTTTCTGAATTTTTATATGAGTTTTCAATTATTTCATTTAATAATTAAAATGAAAATTATACTCCATTAAGGTAAGATATGCATATACAGTTATTACGGTATAGTGTCCACTAAGAAAAGCTGTCTATGTATAGCATGACAAAGTTCTTTTGAATATGACTATGTCCTACATGTGTAACTGGATTTTTAAAGGGACCTTTATGTCTTTGTTTTGGCAAAAAACCCCAAAAACAACAAAAAAAAGTACCAAGTACCCTCACTTCTGGGCTTCCCTGGTAGCTCAGCAGTAAAGAATCCACCTGCAATTCAGGAGACACAGCTTCAATCCCTGGGTTGGGAAGATCCCCTGGAAGATGGCATGGTAACCCACTCCAGTATTCTTGCCTGGGGAATCCCATGGACAGAGGAGCCTGGAGGGCTACAGTCCATGGGGTCGCAAAGAGTCAGACTCGACCAAAGCTACTTAGCACTCACAGGCACCCTCACTTCTAAAGCAAGGTGCGTCACCACCTGTGCAGAGCATAGGTAGTTCAAAGGATGCTGTCATCCCCCATTTCCAGATTCTATGAGAGAAACCTCAGAATTCATTGCCATCTCTGGAAATTCCTTTGGAGAGGAATGTCAGTGTGCTGAGGAGGAAGAATTTGCTTCCTCCCTTCATGCTAAACTAGATGAGAGGGGCTTCCAGAGAAACATGTAGGGAGTATGACATGTGTCCTCTGGATTTGAAGGAGTAGGGAATGAGATCAATCTTTCTCCTGAAAATTCCAAAATTCCAGCCCACATGTCCAGACACTGGCAGGGCAAATTTTCCTGTGGGTCAGAGATCGAGTACACTTGGGAGGAAGCCTCACTAGGTCTCCCTGAGATAGACCACCAGTAGGACATACGATAAATCCACACAGGAGAGAAGGGTCAGGGATATATAGCAGGGGACTTTGGCAACCAGCCCAAACGTGTATGCTCCCGGGCCAGAACGGTCCATAAGGGAAGGGAAATATTTAAATGGATAAGTTTAGAATTTTGATATCATGTGCATTCATGCTAAGTCACTTCAGTCCTGTCTGACTCTTTGCAACTGCAACCCACCAGGCTCCTCTGTCCACAGACTTTTCCAGGCATGAATACTGGAGTGAGTCACCATGCTCTCCTCCAGGGCATCTTCCCCACACAGGGATACAACCTGCATCTCTTATGTCTCCAGCATTGGCAGGCAGGTTCTTTACCACTAGCGCCACCTGGGCAGGCCTTGATACCATACTTGACTTATTTATTGACGTTGTTTGGAAAAGGTATTAAAAACCGTTTGCAGTTTCTTCTAGGGGTGGAAAAAAATGGTTTTATAGAGAAGGTTTTCAAAGGTGGTGATGAGAAAAATACTGTTTCCCTCCTTTCCTCCTACCAAGTCCCGCTCATCCAGTAAACAGTTTACGTGTATTAACAGTGGCAATGATCCCACTCACCACAGTGGCTCCTAGGAAGGTCCTCAGTGGCTCTGCCTGGTTATCCTTGATCCAGAGGGAGCTCAGCCTCATCATAGAGCCCAACGTACCACCTGCCCAGGGAGGCTTTGGAAGAGTCCAGGATTGTTGTAGACAGTTTTCTATAGGGTCTATGGACTGTGTGGGTCCACATTCAAGAACTGGTTCAGCACTGAGTTCTGACAGGCAGCTCCCAGGTCCTCAACCTGGACCCCGAGGACTGTGGCCCCTCGTCTCCTCCAACTCCACTCAACCCCTCCTCCCCGCCTCCAGCCCTGTCTTGTCTCGTCTCTGGGAGAGGGAAATCCTAGCTCAGCAAGTATGCAACTGTATCCTTCTGTCTGGAAATTAAGCTGAGATTTAAATCTTTGTATCTGCTCCAGTGTTGGCTGAGGGAAAGAGAGAAACAGTCCTCAAGGCACTGAAACAGAGCTGGAGGAACTGAAGCCCAGCTGTATCCATATGCATATGGATAGCCCCCAAAGCCAGGAAGGGTTAACAACAGCTACCTCTCAATGGCGACATTCCAAGTGATTTTTTTTTCATTCTCATTCTTTTCTGACTGTTTTATATATTTTTAAATTTTTTCTAAAATTACCATATGTATACACATAAAAATATATGTTGTAATGTAATGGCCTATACAGAAAAAGAATCTTTTAAAAGTGTGGATATATGTATGTGTATAACGGATTCACTTTGCTGTAAATCTGCAACTAGCACAACATTGTAAATCAACTATACTCCAAGAAAAAAATTTAAATAATAATACCACGTAGGAGTGGAAACATAGAGATTCAGCATAAAAAAAGAAACATATCTGAATGTGTAAGCATGAAAAAATTAACAGTGTTCATCTGCAGGCTCTTTTTCATCAGCATTTAAATATAGTCAAGCCTCTCTCAACTTAGAGAAAACGCACCCTCAGCACCAAATCTCTGCCAACACAGCTCTCTCACCACTCAGACCAGACTCTTTTGAAATGTCTGTACTCCCTGTCCTCACCTCTTCATTTCCCACGGACCCCTTTATCACCTCACCAAAAGAACCAGCCTCTAACTTCCCTTCTTGGCTGCATATCAGAGGTCAGATGTCCTTTTCACAGTAACTCCTGTGGTCACAGATGAGGAGGTGTCCAGAGAGGCCAGCCTGTCTACTGATCACCAAAGACACTCCCCTCACCAGATGCATAGGGAATTCAGTATCCTTTCAGTCAAGACTAAAAACTATTTTCTTACTTGGATGACATGTGATTGAGATTCTTATTCTTTGCTGTTGGAAAACCTATGAGGAGAAAAAGTCAAGCCACGAGGTCCAAAGGAGGGAGAAAAAGAATCAAAAATTAAGACTATGAATTAATCCCCTAATAGCTGGGCCAGAGCTAGAAGCGGTGGTGGTTTAGTCACTAAGTTGTGTCCGACTCTTGCAGCCCCATGGGCTGCAGCCTGCCCGGCTCCTTGGTCCATGGGATTCTCCAGGCAAGAATACTGGAGCGGGTTGCCATTTCCTTCTCCAGGGGATCTTCCGAACCCAGGAATCGAACCTAGGTCATACACTAAAACATATGCATCTCTTAAGAAAAATAAGTCAAAATATCCCTATATCTAAATTAGGAATAAGAGAGATTGAAATTGAGAGAGACTGAGAGAAGAAGTACACTGGAGAGGTTAGAGTGTGGAATCTAGAGAGTCCACTTATTAACCTGGCTAGGTTGTATAACAGCTTTTGCTTTAATTTCCTAATTTATAAAAACATGATTAGATAAGGAAAGTAATTTAAAACTCCCAGTGCAGTATCTAATACATAGTGGCAGTATTTTGTTATCACTCTACTCCCAGCCTGAAATCTTCCCTGAATTTCATATCTGTACTTTGAACTGCCTTAATGACATACTGGATAACACCCAGCCAGCTCAATACAACATTCTAGGAATCAAATTCATTATTTCAATCCACCTGTGCCTGTGCTTCCTCCAGTGTTAAATAAATATTTTTAATAATAGATTTGTTCTCATCATTTTTATCCATATTTTCAAATAGTTTAAGTAAACTCGTATAAGGAAAGATGAGCAATTCTTTTATTTGTTAAAAAGGAAACCACTTAGCAAAATCGAATTTATAAAAGAAATATCAAAGAAAGATTCAAGGATGTTGTACTGTGGAAATGTTACAGCAGAATCAAGATAAATGGATGAAGGAGTAAATAGAGAGATGAGGAATAGGATAAAAGGCATGAAGGAGTCAGGGTAAAATGTGAAAAAGTGAACAAGAAGAGGGGAGCACATGTTTAAAAGAGAGATTTCTCTACAAGGAGAGAATAAAATAATTGTGGGCTGGGGGAGAACTACGAGAAGAGGAATAAATTCAAGATGTTGCAGAAAAAATGTGGCAATAAAATCACGGTAGGAACAATGCTTTATCCTCTGAGATTTGAGAGCAGTGGAAAGGGTGTTGAGAGCGAAGGTAGGGGAAGAAGTGGAAGCATGGAAACAGATGATACTCCATATGTATGTTTAGTATGCATGCTCAGCCACGTCCGATTCTTCGCGACCTCATAGACAGTAGCCTGCCAGGCTCCTCTGTTCGTGGAATTTTCCAGACAAGAATACTGGGTTGCCATTTCCTTCTCCATGGGATCTTCCAGATCCAGGGATCAAACCCATATTTCTTGCATCTCCTGCGTTGGCAGGTGGATTCTTTACCACTGCATCACCTGGAAAGGCATGTGTAAATATATTTAAGAAATTGGAAAACATTATTTCCCAATATTTGGGTATCAAATGGATAATGAAATGACCTCAGAGAAATACAGTTGAAGCCTCTGAACCAAACGTCAAAGATGTTGATAAACCTTAGAGACTACCCAGGAAGTCAGTGGGTAAACAACAATTCAAACACAAAAGGAACTCCAGATTCTAACCAGAACCCCAGGTGCTTGGCTTAAGTTGGATCTGGAAATGTATTCACTTCTTGTCAGATGACTTCCTGCTTCCACAAAACCAGACTCTGCCTAAAGAAAAAGAAAAAAAATTCAAAGTATCTGTCTTATTTGTATTAGATGAAATAGGGAAAAAAGAAAATAGGCCTGTGTTCATCAGGTCAAAGATTTCTGAGGTAAGAGTATGAAACAGAACATTCCATATAGATAATAAAGGGGTATTGTCAAGGCTGTATACTGTCACCCTGTTTATTTAACTTCTCTGCAGAGTACATCATGAGAAACGCTGGACTGCAAGAAACACAAGCTTGAATCAAGATTGCTGGGAGAAATATCAATAACCTCAGATATGCAGATGATACCACCCTTATGGCAAAAAGTGAAGAGGAACTAAAGAGCCTCTTGATGAAAGTGAAAGAGAAAAGTGAAAAAGTTGGCTTAAAGCTCAACATTCAGAAAACAAAGATCATGGCATCCAGTCCCATCACTTCATGGGAAATAGATGGAGAAACAGTGGAAACAGTGTCAGACTTTATTTTGGGGGGCTCCAAAATCACTGCAGATAGTGACTGCAGCCATGAAATTAAAAGATGCTTACTCCTTGGAAGAAAAGTTATGACCAACCTAGACAGCATATTCAAAAGCAGAGACATTACTTTGCCAACAAAGGTCCGTCTAGTCAAGGCTATGGTTTTTCCTGTGGTCATGTATGGATGTGAGAGTTGGACTTTGAAGAAGGCTGAGCGCCAAAGAATTGATGCTTTTGAACTGTGGTGTTGGAGAAGACTCTTGAGAGTCCCTTGGACTGCAAGGAGATCCAACCAGTCCATTCTGAAGGAGATTAGCCCTGGGATTTCTTTGGAAGGAATGATGCTAAAGCTCTTTATTTTGGGGGACTCCAAAATCACTGCAGATAGTGACTGCAGCCATGAAATTAAAAGATGCTTACTCCTTGGAAGAAAAGTTATGACCAACCTAGACAGCATATTCAAAAGCAGAGACATTACTTTGCCGACTAAAGTCCGTCTAGTCAAGGCTATGGTTTTTCCTGTGGTCATGTATGGATGTGAGAGTTGGACTGTGAAGAAAGCTAAGTGCCAAAGAATGATGGGTTTGAGCTGTGGTGTTGGAGAAGACTCTTGAGAGTCCCTTGGACTGCAAGGAGATCCAACCAGTCCATTCTGAAGGAGATCAGCCCTGAGATTTCTTTGGAAGGAATGATGCTAAAGCTGAAACTCCAGTACTTTGGCCACCTCATGCAAAGAGTTGACTCATTGGAAAAATTATGTTAACCATATCAAAAATAAAATAATATTCTAATCTTGACTAACGTGTGTGTGTGCACACGCACATGCATGCACTAAGTCACTTCAGTTGTTTCCGACTCTTTGCAGCGCTATGGACCATAGTCTGCCAGGCTTCTCTGTCCATGGGATTCTCCAGGCAAGAATACTGGAGTAAGTTGTCATTTCCTCCTCCAGGGGATCTTCCCAACCCAGGGGCCAAACCCATCTCTTACATTGCTGCATTGGCGAGCAGGTTCTTTACCACTAGCACCAACTGGAAGCCTAGACTAACTTGTAAGTTAAACCCCAACCCCACCAAAACCAACAGAAAGGTGTTAATTTTGTTTTCCACATTAACATTGAGGAGAAATCGGATTTTTTTTTAATCTTTCCCAGTAATATTTTTAGGCCTACACCTAGCTTTCAGTGAAATACACGATGCTAAAAACTGAGAATTCAGTATTTACTGAGTTTCTAATGCATGTACAGCAGGGAACATAATTTATTAAAGGAGATGAGATATAGATAAATAAAATATAAGGTAGAAACAGTTGCTCATTTGACTTTCTTCTACATCTTATTTAGATCTGGGTATTTTTTAGAACTGTAGAATTCTCATAGAAGTTTCAAAATGGATCTTTTTAGAGATTTGCTAGCTGTGAACAAGTTATTTAACACTGTCTTAGTTTCTTTATAAGTTAAACGCAATAATAGTTCTTATTCACGTGATTGTTGTAAGGAGTTAAATGAGTTCACGTATTAGAACAACATCTAGCATATACTAAGCTCTCAAATAATATGAATCATTTTATAGTCTAAAGCTGTTATTTTGTAAATAAAGAAATTGTGACCCAGTACCTCATCAAGTTTTATTTGAGTTAGCTATCAGATATGTTTTTGTATGATGTTAAGTAAGGTGAGTTTAAGTTCTTGTGTATTACAAAAGCAAGTACTTATATAAATTGTTGTCAAAAATAGAAGGAAATATCTTAATTACCCAGAAATAAAGTTCAAAATAATACCATACAAATTGAATAGGTGAAAAAGAGGGAAGATTGGGAAAGGCTTCTTGGCATTTGTGTCATTTGCTGAAGGATGCCTAGAATTGTTAGCCAACTAGAGATGTAATAGAAAAGGGCATTCCAGGTGAACTAACATGTACAGGCACAAGCTAAGGGGGAAAAAATGATTCTGAAAGTTGAAACACAACTTATGTCAGTAAACTAAAACCAGATGATGTAAATTAATAAGCAGGGCCTGTTCAGAAGAGACTTTACCCCGTAAGTTAGAAGAGAACATGGAAGGATTTTAGTCAGAGGGGTGCCGTGATCATATTTGTTTTTTAGACAGATCTTTTGGAGATCAGCTCTGGGATTTCTTTGGAAGGAATGATGCTAAAGCTGAAACTCCAATACTTTGGCCACCTCATGCAAAGAGTTGACTCATTGGAAAAGACTCTGATGCTGGGAGGGATTTGGGGCAGGAGGAGAAGGGGACGACCAAGGATGAGATGGCTGGATGGCATCACTGACTCGATGGACATGAGTCTGAGTGAACTCTGGGAGATGGTGATGAACAGAGAGGCCTGGCGTGCTGCGATTCATGGGGTCGCGAAGAGTCGGACACGACTGAGTGACTGAACTGAACTGAACTTATGACCTGTTAGATAAGGAATGGAGGTAATGATGGGTGAGGGTAAATTAGAGGCAAGGAGATCAGTTGGTTGGCCATTTCATTGATCAAGGCAAAAGAGAATGAGGATCTGACTTAAGGTAGTGGTTGGAGTGAAAGAAATGACTTTGAGACATTCAGAGGACAGTTTTTCTGGGAAAAGGCATTTTCTTTTTTGAGCCACCTTCTTTTATGCTTTTAATGTTAAAGAATCTTTGAGCTGGAAGCAGAATGAAATGCTAGGGAGATGCTGGGGAAACCATAGACTTTGATGTCAAACTAAAACTAAATGGAATAAATACAGAGTTAGAGATAGACTGTGTCATCAGCAGAAAATGCCAGATCTAGGCATAGGCAGTATAAAAACCAGGAAACTAATCTGAAATCAGTCAACAAAGTTGAAAACCTAGAAGACTAGTTGTCCAAGTGAATTTGTGATGGAAAATACAGTTTCTACCATCCTTAAATGTACAGTACTCTGAGCCAGATTCTGACAGGCTAACTTGATTTCTAGTTAACATTTTATTTCAAGGACTGAAATAATTACTGTACATCTATTATTTTAATTAATATATACTTCCTTTTTGTATACTTAGCCATATTGCACATTGCCAATTTTGGAGCAGAATTAAAGGCTCTCAGAGTTATTAAAAACTAGCATGTGAAGAAATAGGCATTTCATTGAACTAGGTTAGCAGGCTAGAAATTGCTGCTAATGTGTAGAGTCCCTATCACAGCTGGTCACAGATACTGCCCAAATTACCCCCTGTGCAGTGGAGACCATCAGAATGATTTCATTCTAATCACTAGCCTGAGAGGGATGAGCTAAAGGTGAGGAGAGGGAGGCAGGACACTGACTTGTCCACACTCTTTATCAGTTCAAGTGGGCTCACTCAGGTCTTAGGACAGGATTCCCATTTCTATCTTCTACTGAAATAATGATTCGCGTCACACAACCAACAGATCTCAAGCATTGTTCTGCCTTGGGTATCCATAGGCTGCTGTCCTCTTTTTCTTGTCCTCATCCTCCGCATTTTATTCTGCCTCCCAGGTAGCAGTTAGAAGGAAAGAGGCGCTAGTGTTTGTGGCCACTGTGTGGCCAGTACCATAGTAGTCTCATCATATATTACTTCATATAATCAGTAATACATTAGGAAAGTACTATTACCTGTTTTACGAATGAAGAAACAATAGTGCAAAGAGATGAAGTAACTTCCTCAGAATCACACATCATGTTCAAATGTCCATGATTCCAGCTCCAGCTTAGCCATTGACATCCTGGAAGATCATGAGCAAGTAGTTTTTTCCTGTAATCTAGTTTCTCCATCTATCAAAAAAAAAAAAAAAAAGGACATTAAGCTAGATGATGTGTAAGCTACCTTTCAGCACTTAATATATTAAGATTCTGTTTTAGGTATATTATCTGATTAGTAATTGAAACAGGCATGGAAGGTTAGTGTTTGTTGTTACTGGACCTAGCCACTTATTCTGAACTTCCCACCTTCCTCCTCTCCTTTGTCATTGTTAGCTATTTGTATATTTTATTCTGATTTTTAGTCTTTAGAAGTAATTCTTTGAAATACAGCTTAATTATATGTTAAATTTTATGTTGTTTTCACTTAACATTGTATCATCTCCCTTGTTCTGTTATTCCAAAGTCTTTATAGTCATCATTTTTAGTGATTACAGAATTTAGTCAAATGGATATGCAGTTGTTTGCCTGATTATTCCCTTGGTTTGGTGCTCCAGAATTCTTTTACAGTAATGCTTTGATAAACATATTTAAGCATGCTTCAATTCTAAGAAGGCTGTCCTTGAGATTTGTTGTTATTTAGTTGCTCAGTCGTGTCTGACTCTTTAGTGACCATGGGCTATATGTAGCCCCCCAGGCTCCTCTGCCATGAGATTCCCCAGGCAAGAATACTAGAGTGAGTTGCCATTTCCTTTCCCAGGGGATCTTCTTGACCCAGGGATCAAACCTGTGTTTCCTGCTTTGCATGCGGATTCTTTAGTGCTGAGCCACCAGGGAAACCTCGTTGGTTCCCAGAAATACAAGTCAAAGAAATTGAGTATTTGTAAAGATCTTGGCTGTCAGAGCCTAATCTTCTCATTCTTGAAATATATATTTGTGATTTGTGTGTTCAACCAACAACCGTCTGCTTAAAACCAACCAGAAAGCAGCATCAGAGTGACTTTTTTACTCCCAATGTGTATTTGGATAGGAAACCCAGAGCCAGGAGCCAAGATATCATCATTTTTATATGTGTTCCTACAATAGAAATTATTGCAAACCAGAAAGAAGTAGTAAAATATTTTGCCAGTTGTCTACCATCCCACATGTGTGCTGTCTTTTGGAAATAGCCATTACTCAAGAGTTGTAATATTGCAAGTATTCCCTGGGGGAGGGAATGCACATAATATGTCCAAGGCCTGTGCCAGAATATTTGGGGGGACTATGTGAAATGTAGATTAGCTTGTTATTGGAGTTTTTACTCTGCTAGGGAGTTAAGACATGAACTATTGAAAAAGCAGTCTAAGCAAACCAAAATCTTAGAATCAAATCACAGGTTATATTCATTCACCCAGTTAAGATGTATTGAGCACCTGCTATGTATAAAGGAAAATTCTAGTAGGAGAGATAATAGATTGCCCTTAAAATTTTATATGCAAGTTGGAAGAGACAGAAAATAATCAAGTAAATAGTGATAATATCTCAGTGGAAAGATTAAATAGGGTAAAGAGAAAGAGGGAAATGAAAAGTGCCAGGAGTGGGGTATGGGAGGCAGGGGGTAAGTGGAGGTATTATTTTATACAGAGTGATCAGGGAAAGCATCTCTGAAAGGTACCATGGTACCATATGGGTGTCTGGGGAAAAAAATTCTTTCCTGGCAAGGGGAGCTGCACGTTTAAGTGCATAAAAGCAATTGTTCAGTGCAGCAATTCTCAAACTGTGATCCTTAGATCATATCCCCAAGATGCTTTCATAGGATCTGAGCTTAATAAAACTGTTTTCATGGTGACTCTAACTCTATTTGTCTTTCTCCTTGAGTTTTTTTTTACATTGATGGTATAAAAGCATACAACCGCTGGCACTTCTGCACAAATAACAGCAATGACACTAAGCTATAGTAACACTAATGTTACTACATGTGTTGCAAGGGGGAAAAATAATCCAGGTTCACTTAAGAGTGTCCTTGCTTAAGCAGCAAAATTTATTTATATCATATACATATATAAATTTTACCAAATTTGATTAATTTTGTTAGATTTCAATCTTTTTAAGATTCTTCATGAGGAAATAAGAAGTATAGATAAAATAATTCTGCTGCATACTGAAGTACTGTGGTTGCCTCAAGCAGAAGTGCTTGTATAATTGACCTGTCAGCCACTTTTTAATTGAACACCATTTTCACTTAAAAGAATGACTGGAAGACTGGTTATTCAGATTTGGTATCTGGCAGACATTTTCCCAAAAATTAGTGAAATGAGCTTGTCACTTCAAGGAAAAAAATTAATAGCATTTGCCAACAATGCTAACATTCAAATGAATATTAGAATTTTGGAAAACTTGTATCTGCCACCATATCTCAACAGTTTGCTAGTACTTAAACAGACTTTTGGAGAAGGAAATGGCAACCCACTCCAGTATTCTTGCCTGGAGAATCCCATGGATGGAGGAGCCTGGTAGGCTGCAGTCCATGGGGTCGCTATGAGTCAGACAGGACTGAGCAACTTCACTTTCAATTTTCACTTTCATTCATTGGAGAAAGAAATGGCAACCCACTCCAGTGTTCTTGCCTGGAGAATCCCAGGGACAGAGGAGCCTGTTGGGCTGCCGTCTGTGGGGTCGCACAGAGTCGGACTGACGCGATTTAGCAGCAGCAGCAGCATACAGACTTTTCTGATGGGATTATAATGATAGCAACTACTGTGAATTTTTGATATTGTATAATGAAATGTGTCAACATTGGAAAATCTGCATAATGCAATGAAACAATATTTCCAGATGACCAAAGCATAATGTTACAAAATCATTTGTAGATAAAAGATCTGTTCAAAGTGTGAAATTGACCAATGGTTTTTAACATTAACAGAATATGGAAAATTCACTGTATGGCCTCAGATTCTGTTTGAACTAATATTTAGGAAACTTACTGAGTTTTAACATAGTATCAGAGGGGGATATCCACAATTACCTGATAATTTTATTTAAAATTTTTCCAACTACATGTCTCCATGAATCTGGATTCTCTTTGTATGCTTCATGTATTTCAACCAAAATGATGCATAGTGGCAATTAAATGCAGAAGCAGAGAATCCAGCTGTCTGCTATTAAGTCAGATATTAAAGAGTTTTCTGAAGATATAAAACAATACCATCCTCAATGAATTTTTTTCCTTTCAAAAATACAGTGATTTTCATTGAAATATGTTGTATTAACATGCTTTTGTTAATTTAAATTTTTTAATTTGTCATTCATTTCTAATAGGACAAATATTGATAGATAATACACACATAAACGGGCTTCCCTGGTGGCTCAGTCTATAAAGAATCCACCTGCAATGCAGGAAACCTGGATTTGATCCCTGGGTTGGGAAGATCCCCTGGAGAAGGAAATGGCAACCCACTCCAGTATTCTTTCCTGGAAAATCTCATGGACAGAGGAGCCTGGTGAGCTACAAGTCCATGGGGTCGCAAAGAGTCAGATACAACTAAAGAGCTGAGCAGCAAACACATAAAAGCTTTTTTCAACTCTCCATAAATTTTAAGAATGTAAAGTTGTCCTGAGACCAGAAAGTTTGAGAATCACTAGCTTAGTGTATACAGCAGGAACTACAATATTGTTTGTTTTTGTTGTTGTTGTTTTAACTTTTTATTTTGTATTGGGGTATAGGCGATTAACAGTGTTGTGATAATTTCAGATGAACAGGGAAGGGACTCAGTCATCCAATACATTCTCTACCCCAAACTCCCCTCCTTTCCAGGCTGCCACATAACATCGTGCAGAGTTCCCTGTGCTATACAGTAGGTCCTTGTTGGTTATCCATTTTAAATACAGCAGGGTGTACATGACCATCCCAAACTCCCTAACTATCCCTTCCTTGACCCCAACCATAAGTTCATTTTATAAGTCTGTATCTTTCTGTTTTTTTTAATTAATTTAAAACTTTATTCTATTTTACAATATTGTTAAAGTAATCAAAGGAGAGTGGTAGCAAATTAAGTCAGAGGAATAATGAGGAATCAGGTTTTATAGGATTCAGTAGGTCTGCATAAGGACTTGGCTTTAAGTCCATCTAAAATGGGATGCTATTGGAGTTTTCAAGCATAAAAATAATATGACTATCACTCCGGTAGCTATGTTGAAATTAGACTAGAGGGACAGGAACAGCCATGTAGGAGGCTATTGCAGTAACCCAAGTTAAAGATAATGGTAACTTAGACCTAGGATGTAGGAGAGGAATGGTGAGAAATGGTCTGATTGTGGAGTCTAGGATGACGGCAGGCTTTTTAGCCTGAGTCGTTTGAGAGGATGGAATGAAGTAGGAAAGAGACAAGCAAGTTTGAGGGCAAGAGGTGAGAAAATCAGGAGTTTGGTCCAAGACATATTAATGTTTTCATTGATAAACTCCTAATGGAGTTTTAACTGAGAAATTTTACTAAAACAAGATTCTGAAAATTTCTGAACTAACGGTATAAATGTAGAAGTTAATTATAGATGGAATTTAAAGCCATGAGGTCATATGAGGTTGTATTCTTTTTTTATAAAATAGGGTTGTGTTCTGAGTGTGGTACACAAACCAGCAGCATTAGCATCACCTGGAACCTTGTTCAGTTCAGTTCAATTCAGTTCAGTCATTCAGTCGTGTCCGACTCTTTGCAACCCCATGAATCGCAGCATGCCAGGCCTCCCTGTCCATCACCATCTCTCGGAGTTCACTCAGACTCACGTCCATCGAGTCCGTGATACCATACAGCCATCTCATCCTCAGTCGTCCCCTTCTCCTCCTGCCCCCAATCCTTCCCAGCATCAGAGTCTTTTCCTATGAGTCAACTCTTCACATGAGATGGCCAAAGTACTGGAGTTTCAGCTTTAGCATCATTCCTTCCAAAGAAATCCCAGGGCTGATCTCCTTTAGAACAGACCAATTGGATCTCCTTGCAGTCCAGGGGACTCTCAAGAGTCTTCTCCAGCATCACAGTTCAAAAGCATCAATTCCTTGGTGCTCAGCTTTCTCCACAGTCCAACTTTCACATCTATACATGACCCCTGGAAAAACCATAGCCTTGACTAGACGGACCTTTGTTGGCAAAGTAATGTCTCTGCTTTTGAATGTACTATCTACCTAGGCTGGTGATAACTTTCCTTCCAAGGGGTAAGTGTTTTTTAATTTCATGGCTGCAATCACCATCTGCAGTGATTTTGGAGCCCAAAAAACTAAATCTGACACTGTTTCCACTATTTCTCCATCTATTTCCCATGAAGTGATGGGACCAGATGCCATGATCTTCATTTTCTGAATGTTGAGCTTTAAGCCAACTTTTTCACTCTCTACTTTCACTTTCATC